>NC_059650.1:8118283-8313283 GCF_020424385.1 Procambarus clarkii | reverse complement strand
CCTGTGCATTCCCCAGATCATTTCTTAGATTCAAATTCTCTGCAAAATACTGCTGGATACATCCGGTGTATTATGATTGTATTGGATGTATTAAGCTGTATTATTGTCTCTGCTGTGGGTGACTGGAAGCTTATGCATCCATATGTCAGGATTTGTTCTGGTATTTGCAAGCTTACATATATATGTTGTGTTATGTATATGGGTGTATGTCTACTTTCTGATATATTTATGGGTGTATATACACATCCTGGTATTTGTAACTTTGTACATATGTGTAAATGCAGCCATATATATGAAGCAGTGATGTGATGGAGGCTGACTCCATACACAGATTCATATGTAGATATATTATATATATATATATATATATATATATATATATATATATATATATATATATATATATATATATATATATATACACCACTGTGATTGAATTGTGTTCTCTTTAGTATTTTGGGAAACACTTGTAAAATAGCATAGCACTTTGTTGCTATCTTTGTTGCTATCTTTGTTGCTATCTTTGTTGCTATCACATTCTCCGTCTGTAATGGATTAAATGAAATTACAAAATTGCATGTGTGTGTGTAAACTACAGTACATCCCAATGGGGCAATTAACCAAGAGTGGCGTTGGGTCAACATTTTCATCGATAGTTCAATGCTGAATCATTATTCTTTTCTATTGTGTCCACTGGGAATGATAAGTCCGGGAGTCGTTAATGATATCGTATATTTCTTTGTACTACATAAAATATTTAAATGTTAAATATATTACATATTATTATGTGACTTTTATATTTTTTCAGATTGGATTCCATGATGGAGATTCCCGTCTTTCCCAACCTTTCGGTCTGGGTTCAAGACTGTCCACGTCCCAAAAGGCAAAACATGCTTGAGTAACGTTAAATCAACATAGGATCAACGTTAACCGAACATTGGAACAACCTCAAACCAACATTGAAACGTTAACCGAACATTGGAACAACCTCAAACCAGCATTGAAACGTTAACCGAACATTGGAACAACCTCAAACCAACATTGAAACGTTAACCGAACATTGGAACAATCTCAAACCAGCATTGAAACAACCGAACATTGGAACAACCTCAAACCAACATTGAAACGTTAACCGAACATTGGAACAACCTCAAACCAGCATTGAAACGTTAAACGAACATTGGAACAACCTCAAACCAACATTGAAACGTTAACCGAACATTGGAACAATCTCAAACCAGCATTGAAACGTTAACCGAACATTGGAACAACCTCAAACCAACATTGAAACGTTAACCGAACATTGGAACAACCTCAAACCAACATTGAAACGTTAACCGAACATTGGAACAACCTCAAACCAGCATTGAAACGTTAACCGAACATTGGAACAACCTCAAACCAACATTGAAACGTTAACCGAACATTGGAACAACCTCAAACCAACATTGAAACGTTAACCGAACATTGGAACAACCTCAAACCAACATTGAAACGTTAACACAACATTGAAACAACCTCAAACCACCATTAGATCATTATCAATGTGGATTAACTTTTACAGCATCATATGCCCAACTTTGCCTGAGGGAATCTTAACATTTCATAAAACCCTGTGGTTCTCCCTCGGGCTGGACCTGAGCCTGTACACAACAGCCCCCTGTGAACCCCCGGAAAGAACCATGTATTAGTCAGGACTTCAAGAGGCTTCATAAGAAACTAGTCCTTCATGACTTGTAGTTCTGTGTTGGTTGTGAGCTGAGTGGTCCCCTTGGTACTTGGTACTTTTCCCAGTGTACTCTTTGGTACGCTACTTTCACAGTGTCACAGTGATTAGGAATCCAAACGGTGTAAATGATAGTTAATTATAAAGAAAGCACATTAAGACCAAACTAATGTTGTTATTTAAAACGTTCTCGACTAAACAAGGTGAAACAACTCTTCGCTAAAGACTACCAAACAAACTTGGTAGTTTGTGATTCACTGTGATTCCTAATCACAGTGATTAGGAATCCAAACAGTGTAAATGATAGTTATAAAGAAAGCACATTAAGACCAAACTAATGTTGTTATTTAAAACGTTCTCGGCTAAAGGTGAAACAACTCTTCACTAAAGACTACCAAACAAACTTTCCCTGCTTAAATGGGCCAAACATTTTACACTAAACTAAACCAAACAATCCGCCACGAAACTTTGTGAAACCAACATGAACAAGAAGCTATGGTTTCAACGTAATGAAAAACTCACTTTTTGACGTGGAGGAGAATAATATGAGAGTAAGTCTCTGAACAAACAAGATTAAGACTCTAAACAAATGCCAAACGAAACCTTTTACTCCCTGCAACAGTTATTATACATATGTATGAATTATTATACATATGTAAACAATGTAAGCTGCGTTTATACACAGGAAATAATAAATAATGTTAATTGTGGAATATTCTTAAGAACTCGTTATAATCGTTAATTAGTAGACACTAATACTTAATTAAAGTGTTTTCGTTTATCATCTCTCAAGCTTACGCATAAGTGTTCCTGCCTATGCAGAATTTTGACTTCACACAAGCTTGACTACGTTCAGGTCTGACGGTCTACGCACAAATCTAATTATCTACGCACAAGTCTATCTGTCTACCCACAAATCTGTCTACGCAAAAAGTCTATTTGCCTACACTCAAGTGTCCGACTAAACAATTCTATAATTGCAATTTAATTTCATTACAGAGAAGAAAAGGGGCTTTGTAGATTTTCCAGAAGCCGAGAGAATCTAATTGCTTGTAGCGAAGCTAGTGTTGTGGTGGAAGAGTGTGTGGGGTAAACTAACCAGTGTTCGAACATAAATGTAACAGGTGTTCGAACATAGCACTAGCCAGTGTTCGAAAAAAAACTGTCCGGGATTCGAGTCGGTGTGTTAGCACTAGCCAGTGTTCGAAGAAAAACTATCCACGATTCGAGTCGGTGTGTTAGCACTAGCCAGTGTTCGAAGAAAAACTATCCACGATTCGAGTCGGTGTGTGTGTGGAGGATGGACGGTTTAGACGACACGGAGCTAGAGGCCCCCGAGACAGGGACTGAGATGGACGAACAGACGGGTATAGAGTACTTTCCGTCCCTCCTGTCTCCGTATCTTCTCTGCAACTCCAGCAACTTCAGCAAGCTGCCACTATGCAACAAGAACGCCACTGGAGAGGTGAGTCTGTATTCACTACATTTACTCATCTCACTCGTGTGGAAAGATTCAAAGTGACGACGTTTTGGTCCATCTGGGGCCCTTTATCAAGGCCTGATATGAGTCCAAGGACTTGATATCGGGGCCAGGGGCTGATACGAGTCCAAGGACTTGATATCGGGCCAGGACAGACTCACGTTTCAGGTGTGGATGGGTTTTGATTCATCCACGTTATTGTGACCGTGTCTGTATATTCACCATATTTATATTTCACTAATGTGCCCAGTCACTGAGACTGGTCAGTAAAGCGACGGCTGCGCTAATTGCAGGGTCGGCGTTCGATCCCCCCATGATCCAAGTGGAGGGGAACCGATCATTATCCCATATCCTTGTCCTCGCATCCCAACCCAGTATTCCCATATCCCACCTCCTTGTCCCATCTCCCTGCTCCATTATTTAGAGCAGGGAGCCGGTCGGCCGAGCGGACAGCACGCTGGACTTGTGATCCTGTGGTCCTGGGTTCGATCCCAGGCGCCGGCGAGAAACAATGGGCAGAGTTTCTTTCACCCTATGCCCCTGTTACCTAGTAGTAAAATAGGTACCTGGGTGTTAGTCAGCTGTCACGGGCTGCTTCCTGGGGGTGGAGGCCTGGTCGAGGACCGGGCCGCGGGGACACTAAAAAGCCCCGAAATCATCTCAAGACAACCTCAAGACAAGGGAGGTGATGACAAGGATTTCTAATATGCCAGTTACTTTATCCTCATCTGCTACTTCCTAGTCCCTGTACCCCAGCATGTGTTATATATGCCTTACCAAATAGCCAGAATTGCACTATTTGGCCTAGTATGCAAGGCCCAATTTGCCTAACAAGCAGTGTGATTTTTTGTTATTTTAAAATATTTCTTTCCAAATGGATTTATTCCAGCATTAATTCCAGTAATTCATGTTATTATATCAATAACATGAATTACTGACTTAGTTATGTTAGGTTTGATACAGTTTAACTCAAATTAAAAAAATCTAATCATATATAAAATAATGGAAAGCTTCATCATTCCATAAGAAAATAAATAGAAAAATATATAATTTCATGAACATTCGGCATGTTAGACAACTTGGCCTATTAGACACGACATTCCACACAAAATATCATAATACCAGTGACTTCGACTCTCTATTTTTTGCCATAGCATAAAACTTATGCGTTGATCATGCCAAAATTGTCTAAATAATTCTATCTATTAAACTGCAATAAGCAACACTGTGTGTGTTGGCTGCGTCAATAATACAGCTCCAAGAGCGCAACACTAGACGGTATCGCATTGAGTAGGTACAACACCCCATCTGACAACACCTGTTATAACTCTCTCTCTCTCTCTCTCTCTCTCTCTCTCTCTCTCTCTCTCTCTCTCTCTCTCTCTCTCTCTCTCTCTCTCTCTCTCTCTCTCTCTCTCTCTCTCTCTCTCTCTAGGCCCCCATCCCTTTTATAACACCCAATGCATGCTCACAGAGTTATACATGGAGTCCATCCAAGCACTTGTTTGACAAGATCAGAAGGCCGGCACGGGTTCCGGGTCGACCTGGGCACTGAGTTAACATATAAACCGGGTCAACACAGGCATTAGGATCAGTCTGTTCATGATTGGAGGGAGGGAGGGAGGGAGAGAGAGAGGGGGCAGAGAGGAGGAGAGGAGAGAAAGATAGGCAGCGACAGAATCAGATTCAACGATAGCAAAAGACGAAGAGTCAGCAAGACAGACGGTGAGAGAGACATAGAGAGACAGATCAACATACGCATGTGCCTTAATGTTAGAAATGAAAGCCCTGACAGGTAGAAGCAAGGCGTTGTTAACGCCCACGTCAACCGTTACCTTGAGGTTACCTTGAGGTGCTTCCGGGGCTTAGCGTCCCCGCGGCCTGGTCGTCGACCAGGCCTCCTGGTTGCCGGACTGATCAACCAGGCTGTTGGACGCGGCTGCTCGCAGCCTGACGTATGAGTCACAGCCATGTCAACCGTACTCCCGTGGTTGACATGGTTCCATTTGGAAGCAGGTTCATGAGGAACTCGTTAGAGTAAGGCAAGTTCTAGTCAATAATGGATCTCGTAAACCATTAAAAGGAAGGTTAACCGCCTTAATACCTCGGATGAAACGCCCAACAATACAGTAACTGTCCCTTCTGTTAACCTATTGTACCGAAACTTATTTTCTGTGGCTCACGAAACTGAAAGACAACCTCCTTAAACGTGATCTAAGTCAGATCAGGTTTAAGGAGGTTAGAGGATTTATGTTCTGTGTGTGTCAACAGCAACAAAGCCAGGACTTAAAGTTCATGTTGGGTAGGCGAGCCGACTTAAGAAGATAGCGTCTATTAAGAGCAGAGGCAGGAAAGGTTACTTTAGCAGACCAAACTACGGGATGATTAAGAGTCCTTAACATGCCAGAAGAGAGCACTGTTAGTGTATCCCTCCAACCTGCAACAGAGAGTTGTTGTTATAGATTCAGCTACTCGGAACAAGTTCCAAGTAGCACGGGCTATGGTGAGCCCGTAGTGGACTTACCTGGCACAGGAGCGGGGCAAGTAGCACGGGCTATGGTGAGCCCGTAGTGGACTTACCTGGCACAGGAGCGGGGCAAGTAGCACGGGCTATGGTGAGCCCGTAGTGGACTTACCTGGCACAGGAGCGGGGGTGTGTATGTGGATCAGAGAATCATCTCTATTTATATAGAAGGGGTACGCTGTTGCACCCAAGTCTCTTCCTCCTCTTTCCATCCTTTCCCACTCCCTTCACTCCATCTCCCCCTTCGTCCTCTCCCTCTTCCCATCTCAGAAAATGTATTAAGAATCACTGAAACAACTATATGGGTCTAATAAATGATATTATGGTATTAAGAACTCCCATGTTAATCACACACCATGTTTCACATTTGACTCCCACCCTTAACACCATGAATATGGAATGATTTTTATCGTTATTATTATTAAAGTATTTATCTTATAACCTACCCCAACCAGCCTATGACCGTCCCGTACCCCAGACCGTTTTCCCTGCAAATTTGAGTGAGGCTATCCCCAAGCATCTGGCCTCTTTGAACAGACTCTTATAGGCAAATATAAATATATATGATTTTAATTTGATAATTTTAACAGCAGTAAAGAAAATATCATATAAAATATCATTTTAGAGTAACAGTAAATATTTCAGAGTTATTTATTGACAAATACAAAGGGTAATGTTCGAATTGGAAATACTGCGTGCCTCGTTTTCTGTTCCATGCACCAGCCTCATGATTCCAACCCAATTATCACGGTTTCTAATTAAAACACAGTGGCATTCACAGAACCCAACCCTCTGATACAAAGGGTTAAAATTCTCATATAGGTCATTCAGTGGAATTTGATGTTTCTAGAATGTTCTTTTTCGTCGAGATTTTTTCATTAAACTGAACTTCAAAAGAGTTTTTATGTTATTATTCATTGTTGCAAAGATTAGTTGATTAAGTTTTTAATTTCTTTCTTTTGTAGATGTTAGCTTCTTGTGGTTTTATTATTTAATGATGTGTGTAATTGAAAATTATTTACAACTGCTAATTCCTATTTAGCTTCCTATTTAGCTTCCTATTTAGTACCATATTTTTATCGACCTTTATAGCCCTCCTGAGGCTGATAGGCCTTAGTAGCCTCCTGAGGTTGATAGGCCTTAGTAGCCTCCTGAGGTTGATAGGCCTTAGTAGCCTCCTGAGGTTGATAGGCCTTAGTAGCCTTCCTGAGGTTGATAGGCCTTAGTAGCCTCCTGAGGTTGATAGGCCTTAGTAGCCTTCCTGAGGTTGATAGGCCTTAGTAGCCTCCTGAGGTTGATAGGCCTTAGTAGCCTTCCTGAGGCTGATAGACCTTAGTAGCTCTCCTGAGGTTGATAGGCCTTAGTAGCCTTCCTGAGGTTGATAGGCCTTAGTAGCCTTCCTGAGGCTGATAGGCCTTAGTAGCCTTCCTGAGGTTGATAGGCCTTAGTAGCCTTCCTGAGGTTGATAGGCCTTAGTAGCCTCCTGAGGTTGATAGGCCTTAGTAGCCTCCTGAGGTTGATAGGCCTTAGTAGCCTTCCTGAGGTTGATAGGCCTTAGTAGCCTCCTGAGGTTGATAGGCCTTAGTAGCCTCCTGAGGTTGATAGGCCTTAGTAGCCTTCCTGAGGCTGATAGGCCTTAGTAGCCTTCCTGAGGTTGATAGGCCTTAGTAGCCTTCCTGAGGTTGATAGGCCTTAGTAGCCTCCTGAGGCTGATAGGCCTTAGTAGCCTTCCTGAGGTTGATAGGCCTTAGTAGCCTCCTGAGGCTGATAGGCCTTAGTAGCCTTCCTGAGGTTGATAGGCCTTAGTAGTCCTCCTGAGGTTGATAGGCCTTAGTAGCCTTCCTGAGGTTGATAGGCCTTAGTAGTCCTCCTGAGGCTGATAGGCCTTAGTAGCCTCCTGAGGCTGATAGGCCTTAGTAGCCTTCCTGAGGTTGATAGGCCTTAGTAGCCTTCCTGAGGTTGATAGGCCTTAGTAGCCTTCCTGAGGTTGATAGGCCTTAGTAGCCTCCTGAGGTTGATAGGCCTTAGTAGCCTCCTGAGGTTGATAGGCCTTAGTAGCCTTCCTGAGGTTGATAGGCCTTAGTAGCCTCCTGAGGTTGATAGGCCTTAGTAGCCTCCTGAGGTTGATAGGCCTTAGTAGCCTTCCTGAGGCTGATAGGCCTTAGTAGCCTTCCTGAGGTTGATAGGCCTTAGTAGCCTTCCTGAGGTTGATAGGCCTTAGTAGCCTCCTGAGGCTGATAGGCCTTAGTAGCCTTCCTGAGGTTGATAGGCCTTAGTAGCCTCCTGAGGCTGATAGGCCTTAGTAGCCTTCCTGAGGTTGATAGGCCCTTAGTAGTCCTCCTGAGGTTGATAGGCCTTAGTAGCCTTCCTGAGGTTGATAGGCCTTAGTAGCCTCCTGAGGCTGATAGACCTGAGGCTGATAGGCCTTAGTAGCCTCCTGAGGCTGATAGGCCTTAGTAGCCTTCCTGAGGTTGATAGGCCTTAGTAGCCTCCTGAGGTTGATAGGCCTTAGTAGCTCTCCTGAGGTTGATAGGCCTTAGTAGCCTTCCTGAGGTTGATAGGCCTTAGTAGCTCTCCTGAGGTTGATAGGCCTTAGTAGCCTTCCTGAGGCTGATAGGCCTTAGTAGCCTTCCTGAGGCTGATAGACCTTAGTAGTCCTCCTGAGGCTGATAGGCCTTAGTAGCACTCCTGAGGCTGATAGACCTTAGTAGCACTCCTGAGGCTGATAGACCTTAGTAGCACTCCTGAGGCTGATCACACTAATATTTTCTTCAGCTGTTGTCTTGCCTATATATTAAGATCATAGAAGCTGACAAAGCCGTATAATAATGACCCCTAGACGTGAAAACATCAATAACATTAACCTAACATCTCGAGCACTGTACTTGTACTCCAAAGTCACTTTTAATGAATCTAACATTAGACGAAACATTTCCTTAGTGTCTTAACAATATTAACATAGTATTAAGTTAAAAGTAAGTGACCCTTGAGTATTGTGTTCCTTTAGCACAGTAGTCTACATCCTTGGCTCACAATCGAGAGGCGTGTTTTCTTTCATCTAACGCTTCTGTTCACCCAGCAGTAAATACGGACGTGGGATTAGTCAACTGTTGTGAGTTGCATCCTGGGAAAAGTTAGGAATTGGCTTACGAGGACCGCCGATAACCCAAACTACAGACTTCCTGTATATATAGATTTGTTAAATAAGATTGAATAAGAAAAAAAAGGAAAAAATAAGATTGTCTCAGGCTTAGTCGATGAAACAATGGCGCTCATTGGAGACAAAGGAGAGTGAAGGTCTACAAAACACTCAAATCTCTCTATCCACTTCGATGTGTCGGTACAACGACGGCTCTTGTATCTTACAACGCCGGAGTTCGACTCCCTGATGGTCTAGATGGTTAGACACCGTTCCTTAGCCCTGTCCTTACATCCCAGCTCCATGTTCTCATGTCCCCCTCCTCATGTCCTAGCTCCTTGCCCCTCATTACACACAGAGATCACACTAACGTGATGCATCAAATGAACAAATCCACAAGGGCCGTGACGAGGATTCGAACCTGCGTCCGGGAGCATCCCAGACACTGCCTTAATCGACTGAGCCCTCATATGCCCTCATATCCCTTTCAGTTTCAGTCACGATTCCCGCACGAGGCAGAAACAAATGGGCAAAGTTTCTTTCACCCTGAATGCCCCTGTTACCTAGCAGTAAATAGGTACCTGGGAGTTAGTCAGCTGTCACGGGCTGCTTCCTGGGGGTGGAGGCCTGGTCGAGGACCGGGCCGCGGGGACACTAAAGCCCCGAAATCATCTCAAGATAACCTCAAGATAATATTGGCTTACCACATTCTCCTCATAACTTCCTTATGTTTGCAGGAGAATCCGGCTTTCGAGTACGCCTTCATCGTTGCCATCGTCGTGCCCATCATCTTCGGCATCATCGTCCTGGTGGGACTCTTCGGCAACACCCTCGTCGTCATCGTCATCATCGCTAACAAGCAGATGAGGTCCACCACCAACTACCTGATCTTCAGGTGAGCGTCTGATTATTAACAAGCATATGAGGTCCACCACCAACTACCTGATCTTCAGGTGAGCGTCTGATTATTAACAAGCAGATGAGGTCCACCACCAACTGATCTTCAGGTGAGCGTCTGACCTGATCTTCAGGTGAGCGTCTGATTATTAACAAGCAGATGCAGGTCCACCACCAACTACCTGATCTTCAGGTGAGCGTCTGATTATTAACAAGCAGATGGGGTCCACCACCAACTACCTGATCTTCAGGTGAGCGTCTGATTATTAACAAGCAGATGAGGTCCACCACCAACTACCTGATCTTCAGGTGAGCGTCTGATTATTAACAAGCAGATGAGGTCCACCACCAACTACCTGATCTTCAGGTGAGCGTCTGATTATTCCTTTACAGCTCATTTGGCAGACCATCGGGTGTTGTAACGGGCAGACTTCGATGTAGTCTGTTTAAACTGACATTGAAGAGAGCGTATGCATATGTATCAGTTCGTAAAATTTGAAATTGTTTTGTCTGACCACGAGCGTTAAATTTGCAGTGTCTTTGGGGGTACCAGAAACATAGGTAACCAGTAGGTGCCTGGGATTTGGCTGCTTTGGGCTGCATCCTGGGTGTGTGTGTGTGGTGTGTGTGGTGGTGGGTGTGGGTGTGTGTGTGTGGGTGTGTGTGTGTGTGGTGTGGGGGTGTGTGGGTGTGTGTGGGTGTGTGGGTGTGTGTGGGTGTGTGTGTGTGTGTGTGTGGGTGGGTGTGGGTGGGTGTGTGGGTGGGTGTGTGTGTGGGTGTGTGTGTGGGTGTGTGTGTGTGTGTGTGTGGTGTGTGTGTGTGGTGTGTGTGTGGGTGTGTGTGGGTGGGTGTACTCACCTAATTGTGCTTGCGGGGGTTGAGCTCTGGCTCTTTGGTCCAAGCTCTGTGTGTGGGTGGGTGTGTGTGTGGGTGTGTGTGTGGGTGTGTGTGTGTGTGGGTGTGTGGTGTGGGTGTGTGTGTGTGTGTGTGTGTGTGTGTGTGTGTGTGTGTGTGTGTGTGTGTGTGTGTGTGTGTGTGTGTGTGTGTGTGTGTGGTGTGGGTGTGTGTGTGTGGAGTGTGTGTGCTAAATGAGTAGCAGCAACAGCTAAATCCTGCACACATAAACAGCACAACGCGCGCACACACACACACACACACACACACACACACACACACACACACACACACACACACACACACGCACGCACGCACGCACATATATACTAGAGGAGTACCAGGCGTGGCTCGGGTGATGGTTGCCACAGCTTCTCTACACTATCTTCGTCGCTGTAACCATCTTTACTGCACAACCAGCATTACCTGTACCATCTTCACTAAACAGGCTTCACCTCTGTAACCATCATCGCTACCAGGGCACTGCTAGGTCCCTTATCTGCAACCTTCCCTCTCACCACCTTCCCTACCCTTGGCTACCTAATTCCCTACCCTTCACCACCTTTCTTACCCTTACCTACCCTTCGCCATCATCTTTACTATCCCTATCCTTCATCTTTCCGACCCTTCGCCATCCTCTCTGCTCTTCACTACTTTCCCTTCATTTCTTTAATCATTTTTATTAATCACTGTCTGCGTTTAGTCATGTAGAATATAATACACTAGATTATTGCTAGCGAGAATGTGGACTTATTTAGCAAGACTGGAAGTTGCTATAATTTCCCATTTCAAGCAAAGGTATTTGGCTCGACCCCGACCCGACTTGCCTATTACCTTCCCTGGATACAGACCATTCACCCTGCAAAGTCTGGCCCCAATCGTCGAATAGACAGACGGCCTTTGTTATGGATATATATATATATATATATATATATATATATATATATATATATTTATTAAATATGACCGAAAAAGTAAGATTAATAATTCTAACACGAATTTTCTCAATCTTTCGTACATTATGCTTCACTATTGGAGGTAAATCAAAAATCACTTCTCCAAAATTCATTTTTATTTCTAGTCTGACGCGACACGGGCGCGTTTCGTAAAACTTATTACATTTTCAAAGACTTCACAAATACACAACTGATTAGAACTTGCGTTCCCTGGTTTTATATCTACATTTGAGTGAGGTGGGAAGGGTGATGTGGCATTACATTTGAGTAAGGTGGGAAGGATGATGTGGCATTAGAGGATATTAATAGGGTATTAAAAGTATCAACACAAGACAGAACACGAAACAATGGATATTGAATAGAAGTGTTTGTAGAAAGCCTATTGGTCCATATTTCTTGATGCTTCTATATTGGAGCGGAGTCTTGAGGTGGGTAGAATATAGTTGTGCAATAATTGGCTGTTGATTGCTGGTGTTGACTTCTTGATGTGTAGTGCCTCGCAAACGTCGAGCCGCCTGCTATCGCTGTATCTATCGATGATTTCTGTGTTGTTTACTAGGATTTCTCTGGCGATGGTTTGGTTATGGGAAGAGATTATATGTTCCTTAATGGAGCCCTGTTGTTTATGCATCGTTAAACGCCTAGAAAGAGATGTTGTTGTCTTGCCTATATACTGGGTTTTTTGGAGCTTACAGTCCCCAAGTGGGCATTTGAAGGCATAGACGACGTTAGTCTCTTTTAAAGCGTTCTGTTTCGTGTCTGGAGAGTTTCTCATGAGTAGGCTGGCCGTTTTTCTGGTTTTATAGTAAATCGTCAGTTGTATCCTCTGATTTTTGTCTGTAGGGATAACGTTTCTATTAACAATATCTTTCAGGACCTATTAACAATATCTTTCAGCAATATCTTGTTAATAGAAACGTTATCCCTACAGACAAAAATCAGAGGATACAACTGACGATTTACTATAAAACCAGAAAAACGGCCAGCCTACTCATGAGAAACTCTCCAGACACGAAACAGAACGCTTTAAAAGAGACTAACGTCGTCTATGCCTTCAAATGCCCACTTGGGGACTGTAAGCTCCAAAAAACCCAGTATATAGGCAAGACAACAACATCTCTTTCTAGGCGTTTAACGATGCATAAACAACAGGGCTCCATTAAGGAACATATAATAATCTCTTCCCATAACCAAACCATCGCCAGAGAAATCCTAGTAAACAACACAGAAATCATCGATAGATACAGCGATAGCAGGCGGCTCGACGTTTGCGAGGCACTACACATCAAGAAGTCAACACCAGCAATCAACAGCCAATTATTGCACAACTATATTCTACCCACCTCAAGACTCCGCTCCAATATAGAAGCATCAAGAAATATGGACCAATAGGCTTTCTACAAACACTTCTATTCAATATCCATTGTTTCGTGTTCTGTCTTGTGTTGATACTTTTAATACCCTATTAATATCCTCTAATGCCACATCATCCTTCCCACCTTACTCAAATGTAATGCCACATCACCCTTCCCACCTCACTCAAATGTAGATATAAAACCAGGGAACGCAAGTTCTAATCAGTTGTGTATTTGTGAAGTCTTTGAAAATGTAATAAGTTTTACGAAACGCGCCCGTGTCGCGTCAGACTAGAAATAAAAATGAATTTTGGAGAAGTGATTTTTTATTTACCTCCAATAGTGAAGCATAATGTACGAAAGATTGAGAAAATTCGTGTTAGAATTATTAATCTTACTTTTTCGGTCATATTTAATAAAATATGTCTACAGGAAAGACTGCTACCAAAATATACTAATATATATATATATATATAAGCCTATACTTGCATAAACCACAAGTGAAGATAAACAATCTTTGGACAACACCCACCAGTGGGACTCGAACCCAGAAAGCACAACTACCTTCCAGTAGCTGGCATAACTAGTATGCTTTAACCCACTACGCCATCAGACCTTACAAAAGAAGTAGATAGTTCGAGATATATATATCTCAAACATCTCTACCTCCCGAAGGCACCAGATGAGTGAGGGGTCAGTCTGCAATTTTCATCAAGCCACTGTCAATGTGAGAGAACTCGTGTCCAGCTTATAAGCCTATACTTGCATAAACCACAAGTGAAGATAAACAATCTTTGGACAACACCCACCAGTGGGACTCGAACCCAGAAAGCACAACTACCTTCCAGTAGCTGGCATAACTAGTATGCTTTAACCCACTACGCCATCAGACCTTACAAAAGAAGTAGATAGTTCGAGATATATATATCTCAAACATCTCTACCTCCCGAAGGCACCAGATGAGTGAGGGGTCAGTCTGCAATTTTCATCAAGCCACTGTCAATGTGAGAGAACTCGTGTCCAGCTTATAAGCCTATACTTGCATAAACCACAAGTGAAGATAAACAATCTTTGGACAACACCCACCAGTGGGACTCGAACCCAGAAAGCACAACTACCTTCCAGTAGCTGGCATAACTAGTATGCTTTAACCCACTACGCCATCAGACCTTACAAAAGAAGTAGATAGTTCGAGATATATATATCTCAAACATCTCTACCTCCCGAAGGCACCAGATGAGTGAGGGGTCAGTCTGCAATTTTCATCAAGCCACTGTCAATGTGAGAGAACTCACATTGGGAGGTAGAGATGTTTGAGATATATATATCTCGAACTATCTACTTCTTTTTAAGGTCTGATGGCGTAGTGGGTTAAAGCATACTAGTTATGCCAGCTACTGGAAGGTAGTTGTGCTTTCTGGGTTCGAGTCCCACTGGTGGGTGTTGTCCAAAGATTGTTTATCTTCACTTGTGGTTTATGCAAGTATAGGCTTATAAGCTGGACACGAGTTCTCTCACATTGACAGTGGCTTGATGAAAATTGCAGACTGACCCCTCACTCATCTGGTGCCTTCGGGAGGTAGAGATGTTTGAGATATATATAACTCGAACTATCTACTTCTTTTGTAAGGTCTGATGGCGTAGTGGGTTAAAGCATACTAGTTATGCCAGCTACTGGAAGGTAGTTGTGCTTTCTGGGTTCGAGTCCCACTGGTGGGTGTTGTCCAAAGATTGTTTATCTTCACTTGTGGTTTATGCAAGTATAGGCTTATAAGCTGGACACGAGTTCTCTCACATTGACAGTGGCTTGATGAAAATTGCAGACTGACCCCTCACTCATCTGGTGCCTTCGGGAGGTAGAGATGTTTGAGATATATATATCTCGAACTATCTACTTCTTTTGTAAGGTCTGATGGCGTAGTGGGTTAAAGCATACTAGTTATGCCAGCTACTGGAAGGTAGTTGTGCTTTCTGGGTTCGAGTCCCACTGGTGGGTGTTGTCCAAAGATTGTTTATCTTCACTTGTGGTTTATGCAAGTATAGGCTTATAAGCTGGACACGAGTTCTCTCACATTGACAGTGGCTTGATGAAAATTGCAGACTGACCCCTCACTCATCTGGTGCCTTCGGGAGGTAGAGATGTTTGAGATATATATATCTCGAACTATCTACTTCTTTTGTAAGGTCTGATGGCGTAGTGGGTTAAAGCATACTAGTTATGCCAGCTACTGGAAGGTAGTTGTGCTTTCTGGGTTCGAGTCCCACTGGTGGGTGTTGTCCAAAGATTGTTTATCTTCACTTGTGGTTTATGCAAGTATAGGCTTATAAGCTGGACACGAGTTCTCTCACATTGACAGTGGCTTGATGAAAATTGCAGACTGACCCCTCACTCATCTGGTGCCTTCGGGAGGTAGAGATGTTTGAGATATATATATCTCGAACTATCTACTTCTTTTGTAAGGTCTGATGGCGTAGTGGGTTAAAGCATACTAGTTATGCCAGCTACTGGAAGGTAGTTGTGCTTTCTGGGTTCGAGTCCCACTGGTGGGTGTTGTCCAAAGATTGTTTATCTTCACTTGTGGTTTATGCAAGTATAGGCTTATAAGCTGGACACGAGTTCTCTCACATTGACAGTGGCTTGATGAAAATTGCAGACTGACCCCTCACTCATCTGGTGCCTTCGGGAGGTAGAGATGTTTGAGATATATATATCTCGAACTATCTACTTCTTTTGTAAGGTCTGATGGCGTAGTGGGTTAAAGCATACTAGTTATGCCAGCTACTGGAAGGTAGTTGTGCTTTCTGGGTTCGAGTCCCACTGGTGGGTGTTGTCCAAAGATTGTTTATCTTCACTTGTGGTTTATGCAAGTATAGGCTTATAAGCTGGACACGAGTTCTCTCACATTGACAGTGGCTTGATGAAAATTGCAGACTGACCCCTCACTCATCTGGTGCCTTCGGGAGGTAGAGATGTTTGAGATATATATATCTCGAACTATCTACTTCTTTTGTAAGGTCTGATGGCGTAGTGGGTTAAAGCATACTAGTTATGCCAGCTACTGGAAGGTAGTTGTGCTTTCTGGGTTCGAGTCCCACTGGTGGGTGTTGTCCAAAGATTGTTTATCTTCACTTGTGGTTTATGCAAGTATAGGCTTATAAGCTGGACACGAGTTCTCTCACATTGACAGTGGCTTGATGAAAATTGCAGACTGACCCCTCACTCATCTGGTGCCTTCGGGAGGTAGAGATGTTTGAGATATATATATCTCGAACTATCTACTTCTTTTGTAAGGTCTGATGGCGTAGTGGGTTAAAGCATACTAGTTATGCCAGCTACTGGAAGGTAGTTGTGCTTTCTGGGTTCGAGTCCCACTGGTGGGTGTTGTCCAAAGATTGTTTATCTTCACTTGTGGTTTATGCAAGTATAGGCTTATAAGCTGGACACGAGTTCTCTCACATTGACAGTGGCTTGATGAAAATTGCAGACTGACCCCTCACTCATCTGGTGCCTTCGGGAGGTAGAGATGTTTGAGATATATATATCTCGAACTATCTACTTCTTTTGTAAGGTCTGATGGCGTAGTGGGTTAAAGCATACTAGTTATGCCAGCTACTGGAAGGTAGTTGTGCTTTCTGGGTTCGAGTCCCACTGGTGGGTGTTGTCCAAAGATTGTTTATCTTCACTTGTGGTTTATGCAAGTATAGGCTTATAAGCTGGACACGAGTTCTCTCACATTGACAGTGGCTTGATGAAAATTGCAGACTGACCCCTCACTCATCTGGTGCCTTCGGGAGGTAGAGATGTTTGAGATATATATATCTCGAACTATCTACTTCTTTTGTAAGGTCTGATGGCGTAGTGGGTTAAAGCATACTAGTTATGCCAGCTACTGGAAGGTAGTTGTGCTTTCTGGGTTCGAGTCCCACTGGTGGGTGTTGTCCAAAGATTGTATATATATATATATATATATATATGCAGAATAACCACATGTGAAAAATAGAAAATGCTTAACGCGTTTTCGGCTAATTCGCCTTCATCAGAGCAAAGTAGAATAATTCATCATTCATTCTACTTTGATCTGATGAAGGCGAATTAGCCGAAAACGCGTTAAGCATTTTCTATTTTTCACATGTGGTTATTCTGCATACTTGGATCAGTGTTTTTGTGATCATTGTTGCATATATATATATGAATTTACTCTATTGTGTTACAATTTCCATCGCTTTAACAGGATTATTTATTGACCTATTGCTTCAAACATGACGCGACGTGTTCAATAACAAGTCAGTATTTAATACGAAGGAAAACCACACGGATAAAGGGGTGACATTTTCAGATCAAAACCTGTACATATACAGTCATTTTTTGCGAGTGAGCTGAGCTTGTAGGACAGAAGGTATTACACAGCTACACGCCCGGGTATACCTCTCTGCCAGATTTGCTTGGCTATTCCGACCAGTAGAAATGTATTCAGTGATCTATACCAAATTCCTTGCATTTGTGGGTGGTAATGGGGGTCCATTACCACCCAGAGGATGGGTATGGGGTCCACTACCGCCCACAGGATGGGTATGGGGTCCACTACCACCCACAGGATGGGTATGGGGTCCACTACCGCCCACAGGATGGGTATGGGGGTCCACTACCATCCACAGGATGGGTATGGGGTCCACTACCGCCCACAGGATGGGTATGGGGGTCCACTACCATCCACAGGATGGGTATGGGGTCCACTACCACCCACAGGATGGGTATGGGGTCCACTACAGTAAACTCAATGTGAGAGAATATGCTACTCTTTTTAGCATTGATTTCTCTTCCCAACATAACGCATTGATGATCTATAATGTATGGAAGTAAATTTCGATGCTGGTCTTATGTTCTCAACGTCAGGAAACTCTCCTACTAACGTGGTCTAACCTAACCTAGCAGAGGACCCACGAACGGAAAACATTATGAATTTCGCGAGCCGCTACCACTTTTAAGACCAAACACTGATGTACAATAATGTCAAAATGCATCGTGTTATAAAGAGAACACGTTGACACACATCCCTACTTATTCCCGATACAACACCCATGTGATGGCCAAACGATGCTGATGTTCTATGTGTACGACTCCTCGCTGTTTGAGCCCAACATATAGAAGCACAAGGCTACGTACTTAAGGCTGAGGCCAGCATAAAGACATATAAGGCTTTATACCTAAGGCTGAGCCCAGGATAAAGACGTATAAGTCTCTATACCTAAGGCTGAGCCCAGGATAAAGACGTATAAGTCTCTATACCTAAGGCTGAGCCCAGGGTAAAGACGTATAAGTCTCTATACCTAAGGCTGAGCCCAGGGTAAAGACGTATAAGGCTCTATACCTAAGGCTGAGCCCAGGGTAAAGACGTATAAGGCTCTATACCTAAGGCTGAGCCCAGGGTAAAGACGTATAAGGCTCTATACCTAAGGCTGAGCCCAGGGTAAAGACGTATAAGGCTCTATACCTAAGGCTGAGCCCAGGGTAAAGACGTATTAGGCTCTATACCTAAGGCTGAGCCCAGGGTAAAGACGTATTAGGCTCTATACCTAAGGCTGAGCCCAGGGTAAAGAAGCACAAGGCTACATACTTACTCTTGGTGCAGTTACTGTGATCCTGTTAGCTCTGAGTGCTACGTCCACGGTAAGGGCTACTTGCAAGTGCATTACAATGCAAACTCCAAATAACTCAACATATTATATGAATCGCATACTGATTAATAATACACACTGATATCGACCACCAACACCGTAAAGAACATCTTGTTATCCTCAAGGCAACTCTATGAACGTTCTTCGTTATCAGCTATCAATTATATTTTCCATTTTATGCTCAAATTTTCTAAGCTCGTCATAGGAGGGAGATTCCCCATTTCTTCGGCGGTTTCTTGAAGAAAATTTAATGAAGTTTATATTAATAGAACTTTTCTATCGTGTTTTCCAAAGACAATTAGCTGCAATCTCTTTCCTAAAGTGAAATAAATTTCTCATTAAAATCCAGGAATGGCGACAAATGTTAATTTTTCGCTTGGCTGGCACTATTCTCATCCAACTTCACTGGCACTATTTTCATCCAACTTCACTGGCACTATTTTCATCCAACTTCACTGGCACTATTTTCATCCAACTTCACTGGCACTATTTTCATCCAACTTCACTGGCACTATTTTCATCCAACTTCACTGGCACTATTTTCATCCAACTTCACTGGCACTATTTTCATCCAACTTCACTGGCACTATTTTCATCCAACTTCACTGGCACTATTTTCATCCAACTTCACTGGCACTATTTTCATCCAACTTCACTGGCACTATTTTCATCCAACTTCACTGGTAATATTTTCATCCAACTTCACTGGCACTATTTTCATCCAACTTCACTGGCACTATTTTCATCCAACTTCACTGGCACTATTTTCATCCAACTTCACTGGCACTATTTTCATCCAACTTCACTGGCACTATTTTCATCCAACTTCACTGGCACTAGTCTCGTTGACAGCAATAACTTGCATGAACAAACAGCCACTTATGAATATATACGACTGCGGGATCACCATAGCCCGTGCTACTTGGAACTTTATGTTCCAGGTAGCGAATCTTTAACATCATCATCATGATTGTGCATAAAACAATGGTGATGATGGCAATGGCTAGATTGTTTGAATGAGATGGCCCATCTAAATTTTCTCCCATTATACGGCCTATTGTATTCGGGTAATTTACAATGCTGAATGTATATAATTGACAATGTATATAGATGTAATACAGCTGTAGCTAGTTTTATGGTTGCACACAATAGCATGTGTCTTGGTGTGATCTGGTGTTGGACTTAAGGCCTATCAACCTCTGGAGGGTTATTAAGACCACCACAATACCTTACTGACCAACCACCAAGTTTGGTGTTGGACTTAAGGCCTATCAACCTCTGGAGGGTTATTAAGACCACCACAATACCTTACTGACCAACCACCAAGTTTGGTGTTGGACTTAAGGCCTATCAACCTCTGGAGGGTTATTAAGACCACCACAATACCTTACTGACCAACCACTAAGTATACTGAAGTCCTGAACACAATCCACCTTGAGGTTACCTTGAGGTGCTTCCGGGGCTTAGCGTCCCCGCGGCCCGGTCGTCGACCAGGCCTCCTGGTTGCCGGACTGATCCACCAGGCTGTTGTCCAGGACTAAAGTATATTTCCAGTGTATACATACACCGAGAAACAGCATACACTACCACCCACAGGATGGGTATGGGGGTCCACTACCACCCACAGGATGGGTATGGGGGTCCACTACCACCCACAGGATGGGTATGGGGTCCACTACCGCCCACAGGATGGGTATGGGGGTCCACTACCACCCACAGGATGGGTATGGGGTCCACTACCACCCACAGGATGGGTATGGGGGTCCACTACCACCCACAGGATGGGTATGGGGTCCACTACCACCCACAGGATGGGTATGGGGGTCCACTACCACCCACAGGATGGGTATGGGGTCCACTACCACCCACAGGATGGGTATGGGGTCCACTACCACCCACAGGATGGGTATGGGGTCCACTACCACCCACAGGATGGGTATGGGGTCCACTACCACCCACAGGATGGGTATGGGGGTCCACTACCACCCACAGGATGGGTATGGGGTCCACTACCACCCACAGGATGGGTATGGGGTCCACTACCACCCACAGGATGGGTATGGGGTCCACTACCACCCACAGGATGGGTATGGGGTCCACTACCACCCACAGGATGGATATGGGGTCCACTACCACCCACAGGATGGATATGGGGTCCACTACCACCCACAGGATGGGTATGGGGGTCCACTACCACCCACAGGATGGGTATGGGGGTCCAGTGCCACCCACAGGATGGGTATGGGGGTCCACTACCACCCACAGGATGGGTATGGGGTCCACTACCACCCACAGGATGGGTATGGGGTCCACTACCACCCACAGGATGGGTATGGGGTCCACTACCACCCACAGGATGGATATGGGGTCCACTACCACCCACAGGATGGATATGGGGTCCACTACCACCCACAGGATGGGTATGGGGTCCACTACCACCCACAGGATGGGTATGGGGGTCCAGTGCCACCCACAGGATGGGTATGGGGTCCACTACCACCCACAGGATGGGTATGGGGTCCACTACCACCCACAGGATGGGTATGGGGTCCACTACCACCCATAGAATGCATAAAAAAAGAATAAAATACATGAACAAAATTTCTGAAATCTGATTTTGAATCTCCCTCTCTTTGCAGCCTGGCGATGGCGGACCTGCTCTTCATAGTATTCTGTGTGCCCTTCACCGCCTCTGACTACATCCTGCCGACCTGGCCTTTCGGCAGCATATGGTGTAAGACTGTGCAATATCTTACCTATGTCACCGCCTACGCCTCTGTTTACACGCTACTCCTACTCTCCTTCGACCGGTTCCTCGCGGTGGTTCACCCTATCGCTGCTCTCACCAGTGAGTACTGGGTAATGTGCTGAGTAGTGTGTAGTGTGCTGAGTACTGTGTAGTGTGCTGAGTACTGTGTAGTGTGCTGAGTATGGTTCTCAAGTTAAGTATTATACACAGAAATCACAATTGCGTGATGCGTCAAATGAACCAATCCACGAGGGCCGATTTCGTAGGCCCCTTGACCCCATGTCGTAGCTCAGTCAGGCAGTATCTGGGATGCTCTCGGACGCAGGTTCGAATCCTCGTCACGGCCCTTGTGGATTTGTTCAGGTTATGTAGTGTTTAGGCATTAATAGTGAGTCAGAAGTGTGTCACTCTTACCCTTCAGCGAGTCATAAGAGCGTCACCCTTATATTCATTGACTCAGAAGAGCCTCACCCTTACATTCAACATGGAAGGTCATATTAGAAGGAGAATTTGCAGAAATCTCTCACATTCCTAAGACGCCCAATCTCTTAGAGTGAACATTGCAACTTCGTATATTGCAACTGCCGATCTCTGTGCGACTTTCCGATTGCAACTTAGAATTTTTACGTGATTTGGGTTAGGCTCTTTCCTACCCCCGTCGCCTCTGTGTCGGGGCGCGAATCGTAGCAATTTTCGTAGTAGCGTGATACTGACGTGATACTGACGTGATACTGACGTGATACTGACGTGATACTCTACTGTCTTATCCCCCCCACAGTCCGCACGGAGAAGAACGCCCTTCACTCCATCACCTTGAGCTGGATTCTCATCTTGACCTCCTGCATCCCGCTATACCTGTGTCACGGTATCAAGAAGCAGAAGTTCGAGGACGAGGTGTACTTCCAGTGTGCCTTCCTCGACCACGAATACAACCACATGGCCTTCCACGTGAGTGTTCGAACCTCTCTCTCTTCAACTTTATGTGCTTAAAACTGTCAATTCCTCCACTGATTGATTGATGAAGATTAAGCCAGCCAAAAGGTGGCACGGGCATGAATAGCCCGTAAGTGGTGGCCCTTTTGAGCCATTACCAGTATCAAGAGCTGATACTGGAGATCTGTGGAGGTGCGACTGCACCCTGCGTGACGGGAGATGTCTTCCGTCAATTCCTCCACGATGTTCCGGGATTTAAATGGTACTCACTTAGAAGGTGAAGGGACGACGACGTTTCGGTCCGTCCTGGACCATTCTCAAGTCACAATCAACTTGAGAATGGTCCAGGACGGACCGAAACGTCGTCGTCCCTTCAACTTCTAGTGTGTGGTCTGGTCAACATACTTCAGCCACGTTATTGTGACTCATCGCCTGCATATTTGTTATGTTTGTGTGTGTAAATCTGTGCTTCTAGATGTCCAAGAAACTATATGCTCTACGTAAAGTTTATTCTCACCATTTGCATGAATCAATGTACTCTATTCCATTTTCTTTGTCTTGAGGACTTTTAGAAAACGAGAGTATAGAGCATGGCCGATGGCCAAGATATTTAGTCTGTCATTTCTATTGAAAATACAGGTTTTAAGTTTAATTTTGACCAGCTTTTGGTCCTATTGGCCCATGTGCTGCATTACCTTGAGGTGTTTCCGGGGCTTAGCGTCCCCGCGGCCCGGTCGTCGACCAGGTCTCCACCACCATAACCACCTACCTTGAGGTGTTTCCGGGGCTTAGCGTCCCCGCGGCCCGGTCGTCGACCAGGTCTCCACCATCATAACCGCCTACCTTGAGATGTTTCCGGGGCTTAGCGTCCCCGCGGCCCGGTCGCGACCAGGTGTCCACCACCATAACCGCCTACCTTGAGGTGCTTCCGGGGCTTAGCGTCCCCGCGGCCCGGTCGGGACCAGGTCTCCACCACTATAACCGCCTACCTTGAGGTGCTTCCGGGGCTTAGCGTCCCCACGGCCCGGTCGCAACCAGGCCTCCACCACCATAACCGCCTACCTTGAGGTGCTTCCGGGGCTTAGCGTCCCCGCGGCCCGGTCGTCGACCAGGTCTCCACCATCATAACCACCTACCTTGAGGTGTTTCCGGGGCTCAGCGTCCCCGCGGCCCGGTCGTCGACCAGGCCTCCACCACCACACCACAACTACAACAGCCTCGTTCTCCCCCCACAGATCGGCTTCATCACCACCATGTACTTCGTGCCATTGACGGTGATCGTGGTACTCTACTTAATGATTCTCAACCGCTTATGGTACGGCGTGTCGCTGGGCGGGAGCCGCAGTGCTGAGAGTGTACGCGGCAAGAAGAGGGTCACAAGGATGGTCGTCATCGTCGTCGTCACCTTCATCGTCTGCTGGTTCCCTATTCAGGTATTCTTGGGTACTTGGTTACCTGGGCACTGCATAGGGTCTATTGGTCCATACAGGTCAGCTGCTATTGGTTCATACGGGGCAGCTGCTATTGGTTCATACGGGGCAGCTGCTATTGGTCCATACGGGGCAGCTGCTATTGGTTCATACGAGGCAGCTCCTATTGGTCCATACGAGGCAGTTCCTATTGGTCCACACGAGGCAGCTGCTATTGGTCCATACGAGGCAGCTCCTATTGGCCCATACGAGGCAGCTCCTATTGGCCCATACGAGGCAGCTCCTATTGGTTCATACGAGACAGCTCCTATTGGTTCATACGAGGCAGCTCCTATTGGTCCATACGAGGCAGCTGCTATTGGCCCATACGAGGCAGCTCCTATTGGCCCATACGAGGCAGCTCCTATTGGCCCATACGAGGCAGCTGCTATTGGTCCATACGAGGCAGCTGCTATTGGCCCATACGAGGCAGCTGCTATTGGCCCATACGAGGCAGCTGCTATTGGCCCATACGAGGCAGCTGCTATTGGTCCATACGAGGCAGCTGCTATTGGTCATACGGGGCAGCTGCTATTTGTCCATACGAGGCAGCTGCTATTGGTCCATACGAGGCAGCTGCTATTGGTCCATACGAGGCAGCTCCTATTGGCCCATACGAGGCAGCTGCTATTGGTCCATACGAGGCAGCTCCTATTGGTCCATACGAGGCAGCTCCTATTGGTCCATACGAGGCAGCTCCTATTGGTCCATACGAGGCAGCTCCTATTGGCCCATACGAGGCAGCTCCTATTGGTCCATACGAGGCAGCTGCTATTGACCCATACGAGGCAGCTCCTATTGACCCATACGAGGCAGCTCCTACTGGTCCATACGAGGCAGCTCCTATTGGTCTATACGAGGCAGCTCCTATTGGCCCATACGAGGCAGCTGCTATTGACCCATACGAGGCAGCTCCTATTGACCCATACGAGGCAGCTCCTACTGGTCCATACGAGGCAGCTCCTATTGGTCTATACGAGACAGCTCCTATTGGCCCATACGAGGCAGCTCCTATTGGGCCATACGAGGCAGCTCCTATTGGCCCATACGAGGCAGCTCCTTTTTATATGAACCATAATTCATTCGTACATGTCTAAGGTTCACATTCTCCTCTGTTCGAGTTCACGTGAATTTATCTCCCATTCTGTAGTTCAGCGACCTAAACTGAACTGCATAATGTAAACGGGGCTTAGCGAGGGGGAATATATAGCTGAAGACTATATATATAGTTTTATATAGTTTTATAGTTTCTATAGTTTTACTGCTAATGTTTCCAAAGTTGCCCAAACGTCTCCACATAATGACAAAATGATCACTTTAATTATACTTTAATTACATTACATTTTAACTGTGTAATGTGTTTTTATGAATATGATCTACATACATATCGATTTATTGATAGCCACGGATACTGCTCCCTTCTTCCAGATGAGTTTTCAGTCCCGCAATGGTTCAAGAGGTCGGTCTTTCCTTCCTTCTGACCTCTTTGCTAAGAGGTCAGAAGGAAGGTGTCTTCCTTCTCATGTCTTCCTGACATGGCCTAAGAGGCCATGTCTTCACATCCCTTATTGATGCTATATAGCCGTACTGGTTAAGTGATTACTCCTCTTAATTACTTTATCTTTAATAGCATATTTAATCATGTTGACCAGACCACACACTAGAAGTTGAAGGGACGACGACGTTTCGGTCCGTCCTGGACCATTCTCAAGTCGATTGGACGGACCGAAACGTCGTCGTCCCTTCAACTTCTAGTGTGTGGTCTGGTCAACATACTTCAGCCACGTTATTGTGACTCATCGCCTGCATATTTAATCATGTCCAGCTGAGAGCAGAGTCACCACAGTGGTTCCCCCATCTCTTCTCAACAGCTTGTTCTGTTGCTCAAGTCCCTTAATATGTACGAGATGACCACCTTCAATATCATCATGCAAATCGCGGGGCAGGTCCTCGCCTACATCAACTCCTGTGTCAATCCTATCCTCTACGCCTTCCTCTCTGACCCCTTCAGGTAAGAATCTCACCCCTTCAGGTAGGATTCTCACCCCTTCAGGTAGGATTCTCACCCCTTCAGGTAGGATTCTCTCCCCTTCAGGTAGGATTCTCACCCCTTCAGGTAGGATTCTCTCCCCTTCAGGTAGGATTCTCACCCTTTCAGGTAGGATTCTCACCCCTTCAGGTAGGATTCTCACCCCTTCAGGTAGGATTCTCTCCCCTTCAGGTACGATTCTCACCCCTTCAGGTACGATTCTCACCCCTTCAGGTAGGAGGTTCCAATGTGTGTGTGATTCTGTTTATACAACGAAACTAAATTGTCGTTGTTATGGGCAAATTAAAATTGAAATATGTTTATTGAGGTAAAATACACACAAAGGGATGATCCCTGGAAACACAAACCGAAACTGTCTCTATTTTCCGCTTGTTACAACTTGTAATAAAGTTGTTACATCTTGGCTTAACGTGTTTATGACGTATTAGAACGTTGTTACAACTTGCTATATTGGTTGTTATAACTGGTTAGGTGGTGTTAAAACTTGTTCGAACGTTGTACCAACGTCGTAGTTTCGGTGTGTGTTTGGCGGGGAGGTACCTGGTTGATACCTTCTTCATGGGGTTCTGGGAGTTCTTCTACTGCCCAAGCCCGGCCCGAGACCAGGCTTGGCTTGTGAGGTAGCTCAAGCTATTCTCACCCCGTTCAGTACATCGTGTTAATACATACATAGACACACATCACAAGCAATACCAAACATCTGAGAGATAAACATCTACATTTCCTGTTATGGACAAGGTCCTCGCCTACTGCTGGGGGCCTGACTGCTGATTGGACAGCGCTTAGGATGAGTCCCGAGGTTCCGGGTTCGATCCCCGGAGGAGGCGGAAACAAGTGGGCAGAATTTCTTTCACCCTGATGGCCCTGTTCACCTAGAAGTAAATAGGTACCTGGGAGTTAGTCGGCCGAGCGGACAGCACGCTGGACTGTGATCCTGTGGTCCCGGGTTCGATCCCGGGCGCCGGCGAGAAACAATGGGCAGAGTTTCTTTCACCCTATGCCCCTGTTACCTAGCAGTAAAATAGGTACCTGGGTGTTAGTCAGCTGTCACGGGCTGCTTCCTGGGGGTGGAGGCCTGGTCTAGGACCGGGCCGCGGGGACACTAAAAAGCCCCGAAATCATCTCAAGAAGAAGATAGTCAGCTGCTACGGGCTGCTTCCTGGGGATGTGTAACAAAAAGGAGGTCGAGGACCGGGCCGCGGGGACGCTAAGCCCCGAAATCATCTCAAGAAGAAGATAGTCAGCTGCTACGGGCTGCTTCCTGGGGATGTGTAACAAAAAGGAGGTCGAGGACCGGGCCGCGGGGACACTAATGCCCCGAAATCATCTCAAGATAACCTCAAGATAACCTCAAGATAACCTCAAGATAGGGCTCTAGTGGCTGTCATTCTTCCCCCGCCTGGAGCCCGTATGTTGACACCGGGGTCCATCTCTAGCAGTGGAGAGATGGACGCCGGTTTCACAACGGTACGAAGACCGTACCGTTGTGATCGGTACGAAGACCGTACCGTTGTGATCGGTACGGTCTTCGCTGTCTCGCGCGGCCCCGATAACATTCTCACTCACGCATGTGCCGTGCTGTGACCACTGCTCCTCAGAAGGAAGGGGGGTTATCTTGAGGTTATCTTGAGATGATTTCGGGGCTTTAGTGTCCCCGCGGCCCGGTCCTCGACCAGGCCTCCACCCCCAGGAAGCAGCCCGTGACAGCTGACTAACTCCCAGGTACCTATTTACTGCTAGGTAACAGGGGCATAGGGTGAAAGAAACTCTGCCCATTGTTTCTCGCCGGCGCCTGGGATCGAACCCAGGACCACAGGATCACAAGTCCAGCGTGCTGTCCGCTCGGCCGACCGGCTCCCTACTGACTGAAACTCTGGCCGGGATTTATGCCTTGGCCGGGAATCGAACCCGATCCCTTAGGGCTATGACCCTTGAGTCCTGTTCACTCTGCCACAAGATCCTCCTCCTTAAATATAATATTATATATGTATGTGAGAAAGCTTCATGAACGCGCAAGCCATAGATCATTAAGAACTCTTTGACCCGGCCAGGATTCGAACCCGTGCCGTCCAGGATCACCCCTAAACGTACACAGTACCGTGACCACCGCACCAATGATAGACGATCATTGGTGCGGTGGTCACCAATGATAGACGATCATTGGTGCGGTGGTCACCAATGATAGACGATCATTGGTGCGGTGGTCACCAATGATAGACGATCATGGGTGCGGTGGTCACCAATGATAGACGATCATGGGTGCAGTGGTCACCAATGATAGACGGTAACACATAAATCTAATAATATTAAAGTTTTAAATCTGGTTGTCACGAGTTTCTCTCTTTTTTTCCCCTCCTCCTAACAGAAAGGCGTTCCGCAAGGTAATATCCTGTGGCCCTCGGCGCTGTTCGACCATTAACGGACGTACGGACTGTGAGAGATCGATGGAGACGCGTCCCTTGAACCCCAGACCAAGTCCACAGTCCATCCCACTGACCAACTTGATAACCAGCACTCAACACTTGAGTCCTGCAACAGCCCCGGCCATGCAACACCACGCTACCACCACCACCACCACCACCACCAACACAGCTACAAGCTTCACCAACGGCGCCACGAGGGAGGACACTCCCAACAGCTCTCAACTCCATGAGAGTATCCTGTGTAACAAAGCGGTCTCCCCAGCCACCAATTACGGAGGATTTAGCGATGGCACCTGCAATTTGCGTGGATTTTCAGAGTAACTCAAGAGTCCATTCTCGTACCCAACAACATAATCACAACGGTATTTTTGTTTTACGTTGTAACTTAATGTTGATACAACGTTGTGTTTGCAGGCGATGAGTCACAGTAACGTGGCTGAAGTATGCTGACCAGACCACACACTGGAAGGTGAAGGGACGACGACGTTTCGGTCCGTCCTGGACCATTCTCAAGTCGATTGTGTTCGATGTGTAAAATTTTCGGGTTTCTTGGAAAATTTTCGCAAATAAGTGAAGCTTGTTGGAATCGTGAGTCCCTATGACATTGAGACATTTTTCATTTAAAAATTTTACCTCGACAAACAAAATGTAATCACAACGTTGTAGCAACGTTATTGCGGTGAGAAGGGGGAGGGGGGTTCGAACCTATACTCAGGGTACTCCCAAACACCATAGATAACTACATCACAACGTATAGTGTAGTGGTCTAAGGCGTTTGCTTGGGAACACCAGAGCGTAGGTTCGAATCCTCCTTACAGATCCTACTGATGTTCTCATTGATACATCACGTTAATGTCATTTCACTGTACAACGTTATTGCAATGTTTACGTCAAAATAACGTAAAGTGTTTTTGTTGTGATGGAGTACTTTGGGAATGGAAAAAATTAACTTGGTGTCCATAAGCAATTAAAATATTGTTGGACTAAATGAAAGTTGTGTAAATATATACATACATATATATATTTTTGTAAATAAATAAGTTTCCTTGTATATAGATATCCAATAAGCTTAGATTTCCACCACATCGACAGATGTTTGGCAGTGTGGATAGTCGTACTTATTTAATAGTTACAGACCTACTTGTCTGTGCAAGTGTTGGTCAGTGAGAGAGGCTGTGGAGTGTGGCAGTGTGAAAGGCGTATTACAGGCTGCTGTGGGTGTGGAGTGTTAATATTTAAGTGTGAAGTACGTTTTGGGTACAGAGTTGCTGGGTTGGGTGCATGGGTGCTGTGTGTGTGTGTGTGTGTGTGTGTGTGTGTGTGTGTGTGTGTGTGTGTGTGTGTGTAATGAGTTGGAGTGAATACAAATACACGGTGACGAGATTGAGTGACTAGAGTGAAAAATGTGTACAGACATAACTCAGGCAGTGTTAATATACATCGATATGGTCAATATAAATATCCAAGAAGAGTGCAGTTTTTTATCGCTGCCTTCAACCACTGCACATTGTTACGTCATACATTGCAATTGTTGCAAGTTGCAGGTGATTATGGCTGATATGTATACACAAATTCAACGGAAGGCGATATACCGATGAGAAAATGTTGTGGCTGTAGAATGGGATCGAATCTGCGTCTCTGGGGAGTTCGGGGATGCAGGTTCGATACCATTTTACAACCTCGGGAATATTTTCTTGATGTCATGTATATTTGTTTATAAAGTGAATATGCTCAAGATGTATTAAATTTCTTGTGTTAATAAGGGTTTGAGAGAAGGTTATTTGGTCTGATATGCTAATGAGCCCAGCATATTAGCTCAACTTTGACCTCTAACTTGACCTTGCATGACAAGTTGACCTGATATTTTAATTTGGTGGCGTCGGTATTTTCCGGTGATATGAGATTCATTGAAGCATTGCTCGTATTTAGCGCAGGTCATCTGGCCATGTACATTATCATATATATATATAATGAAATGGTGTGGCTATCATATATATTTGTTATTTTTAAATATTGTTGTTCATTTGAGCTGTGCCTGCCAGTGACATTGTGATATTGCAACGGTAAATATCATTGTTATTATAATTTGTAATCATTACCTTGAACAGTGCCATTCTCAGTCAATATATATTTAATTGTATCTTCTCAAGGTGCCATGAGAGGCGTCAGCGAGTGCCAGTAGAGGACCAGTCTCCTTAATGTACATACTTTTTATATTCTATACCATAATGTGTATAGGCCATGGCGTAGGCCTACTGTTGAAGACATGAGTCACTTAAGGACCAGGTCAGGAATTGCCAAGCACTTCCAGTCCTGCTGACGGGATATGCAACACTTCGAGGTTCTCCTCGATATTAAATTGGTTTGAGGACGATCTCGTAGCGCTTCGTAGCTCGTATTCACTAAGCAGTTGATATCATTTTGAGGAAGGTAAGAGGTACAGATATCGAAAGCAGACAGGTAGGTGATCTGTGGCTCCTAGCAGGGAGAATCCGAGGCTACCTGTCTGCCCTACCCCTTCATAACCTCACTCACCCTATCATCTATCACCCTTCATAAAAAAAAACATTTTTATTGCATCAGTGCGAACTGAAGCATATTCATCTTGGGTCGGCTCCCGTAGGCTCGATGATGAATGTTTGAGCTTAACGACTTTCCTTTACTGTGTACGACTATTAAACTGTCGAAGCTCAATTTGAATGCAACATGCACATTGCTAAACGCATGTTAGTGTTCAACGTTTACCTTGTTCTGCATAATGAGTTTTAACTCTGTAAACATACAGCACAACACACACGTGAAATGACGACATTTTGCTTCATCCAGGTCCAGGACTTGACCGGGTCCAGGACTAAACCAGGTCCAGGACTTGACCAGGACTTGACCGGGTCCAGGACTTGACCGGGTCCAGGACTTGACCGGGTCCAGGACTTAACCAGGTCCAGGACTTGACCAGGACTTGACCAGGTCCAGGACTTGACCGGGTCCAGGACTTAACCAGGTCCAGGACTTGACCAGGTCTTGACCAGGTCCAGGACTTGACCAGGTCCAGGACTTGACCAGGTCTTGACCAGGTCCAGGACTTGACCGGGTCCAGGACTTGAGAGGGTCCAGGATGGACGAAATATCATTTTCCATTTCAGATTTGTTTGTGCTGGGTTGAGAGTTTCAGCCACATTCCGAGTTATTCTTTGCACGGCAAACATTTCAAATCTTTGGAATTTGCAGTCATGGAAAACCATTAAAACGATTCTCGTTTAGAGGTTCAGTTGTATATACTTATTGTGAAATCTAATGAAGAATTTAGAGTTACCTTTTGATCTTTAACATTTCAGAATAAGTGTAAATTAAGATACCTCCATATTTACTTATTTTGTTTCAAATATTGTTATATGGACTATCTTAGGTAGTTTTTAAGATGTTTTATGAAAAAATTATATGTATATATATATTATATAAATGTGTGTGTGTGTGTGTGTGAGAGCACACATGCGAATGGGGGTATATATAGATTAGTTGACAATTAACTTATAAATGCATTACTACATCGATGAGTTATGTGCATACAACAAATTTATTCCACGTAAGTCATTGTATGATGCTCAAATTTTGTGTAGTTCATGTTTGAATTCATTACATTATTAAGGAGCCATGTTGGTCGTCACAATATTACTGTATGACCTTGTTAGCTTGTTACTCTCCATTGACATAACATGATTTTGACTTAAATGAAGAGTGACCAGCTTACAACATAATTTTGACAGCTTGTCACCCATTAACATGATCTTGGCCTAGAACTTGTCACTCATTAACATAAAACATATAATTTTGACATACTATATTTCCTCACATCAACATGGTAATTAATACCTCCAAGCCTCCCATGTGCTATATATATACAAGCATTTTTATTAATGGTGTATCCTAAGTCAGAATGACTTTGGTAGTGGGGCCAGATGTTTGGGGATGTCCTTCCTCCTTTTGAGCGAAATGTTTTGATCGAACTAAAATATTGTTTACATTTGACATTGGTCGCATGACCTAATTTAGTCTACACTCTCAAGATAGGTCACTTTCTCTGTGCAGTTTGAAGTAATATAAAAGATTGGAGGTTTTAATTTAAACAATTTGCCAAATTTTCCACTCTGATAGTCAATTTGATTAAGGCAGTTATCACAAATTTCTTTATTGACAATGATCCACTGCTTGAGATTTGTATATAGAAGTGAACATAAGCGTACTTATGTAAATTTCATACATATTTTTCATTATTATAAACTGAAGGTTGCAAAAATATGTTTAGGCATTAAACATTTCACTTATGCTGTCATGTCTTGTGTCAGTAAGAACTCAGTTTTGCTTGTATTGTTATTATTTCTGCTGATACAGCTGTAGTTTTATTGTCGATAAATAAATGTTTCTTGTAAATACATGTCATGTTAATCCCCAACAGCTAGGATGACTGAATAATGTCTTGGTTGACTATCGAGGTTATGCACATAATGATGAGATGGGAGCCTGTCCGGGAGGAATCCTACTAACATTTTATTGTTGTCCGGAACACGATCACTTGTGATAAAAAGTATCGCCCAAATGACCATAAAAATATTCCAATTGATAAACTTTTAAATTACAAATTTCAAGCTTCATATCCAAATTTCAATGGATATCTTGCAGCTGGATATCCATTAAAGTTAAGCCCATTAAAGATCAGTTCAGTGTAGGTGGTTACTGTTCCTGGTTCACAATTATATAAAATGTATAAATGCTAAAATCACTTGGACTGCATATTGTATATTTGGGTGGAGTCTTGTGTCATGTCAGTACCCGGCAAACACACCGAAATTACGACGTTGGTACAAGTTTTTTAACACCTAACCAGTTATAACACCCAATATAGCAAGTTGTAACAACGTTCTAATACGTCATAAACACGTTAAGCCAAGATGTAACAACTTTATTACAAGTTGTAACAAGCGGAAAATAGAGAGAGTTTCGGTTTGTGTTTCCTGGGTAGCAACTTCCACCAACAGTGGGTGAAGGGAGAGTGGAACATAGGTGGATAACAAATGAACCCTGAAAAACAAGATAATGAGAGATGTGCACCAGGAAAATAAAGTGATTGTAAGGTAAATAATTTACAATCCTTCCCCCCCCCCCTCCCTCCCAGAGAATCTGTATCTGAGAAACAGTATCCCAGGTAACAGTATAACAAGTAACAGGTATTTAACAGTATCCCAGGTAACGTATTTAACAGTATCCCAGACATTCAAACATCCTCCATTAACCAGAGGGAAACAAGCGGACACAGGACACCAGGTTGAGTCTGAAACCTAACAAGTAGACCTGACTAAGAAACATTTAACACGTCAGTGTCTCAGACCCCCAAGAACCATATATCTAATATAATTTGTCAGCCTCAAACGTCGGCTTTTTATTACAAGATCAAATATAAAGTATTACAAAATCCAAGGCAGAAGAATTTTATACATCCTGCCAAAAGTTCTACCTAACTTGTCCAATTTTAGCAAGTTCCAAACTTAACAAGTTCCTGTCAATACCCCAGACGCACCAGAAAGTCTAATCACTTCATACTCACTGCCGCATCACAGGTAAAAAAAAAATTCACACCTTACAGCCATGTTCATGAACTTTAAAATACTATTTCTGGCTGAATTCTGAAATCAGGAGAAATCACCAAATCATAACGATTATATAACACTGGGAAGGGGTCAGGATAAGGATTTGGGATTAGACGGGGGAAAAGGAATGGTGCCCCAACCACTTGTGGACGGTCGGGGGATTGAACGCCGACCAGCATGAACCGAGACCGTCGCTCTACCGTTCAGCGCCAAGTGGTTAAGTGAATTCAGGATCAATAGCACCAAAAAACAGTACAAAGTTTCATGTAATGTTATTAAATCTTAAAATCCCTACAATTTGCTTAATGCCTGGGATGACCCGGCATTAGTTTCCTCTCTGGTTCGCCAAACTGAGGCGCTGAAAAAGGAAGCTGGAAGTTTAGGGTTGTCAATGAAGTCCAAAACAAACTTTGAAATACCACACACCTGTCATCCTCAGTGTTACACATGTGTACTCCTATACCACATACCTGTCATCCTCAGTGTTACACATGTGTACTCCTATACCACACACCTGTCATCCTCAGTGTTACACATGTGTACTCCTATACCACACACCTGTCATCCTCTGTGTTACACATGTGTACTCCTATACCACACACCTGTCATCCTCTGTGATACACATGTGTACTCCTATACCACACACCTGTCATCCTCTGTGTTACACATGTGTACTCCTATACCACATACCTGTCATCCTCTGTGTTACACATGTGTACTCCTATACCACACACCTGTCATCCTCTGTGTTACACATGTGTACTCCTATACCACACACCTGTCATCCTCTGTGTTACACATGTGTACTCCTATACCACCTATGTACTGTGGTACTACTTGGATTTTGACTGAAGAATGAGAGGGGCTCTCCGTGGCGCAATAGGCTGTGCCAAAACCCCAAATATATAATGACTAACTTTATCATATTATATATAACACATCAGCAGTAGACTCTGAACTGATCAAGACAGCATTCAGGAAGCTCAATAAGGAGGCTTTCAGCTCTCAGTATACCACCTAAATGAGACCAATCCCATAGTATGCAGCCCCTTTGGGAAGAGCCTACCAGACTAAACTAAGGGAAATCATGTTAGGTCAATCTAGAATACAAGACAAAGCGTCTCACAGACGGGAACAAGGCCATTTGAGTGACGTGACAGTCGAGGAGGAACGGTGTGTCCCTCACAAAGCAGACAACTTCAAAGGAAGTTGGAAACTTCCTTTGAAGTTTCTTGAGGAAACTTCAAAGGACGCAGAGGATAGCATCAACGCTCGTCTCAAAATTACCAGAGACAGAGTTTGATGACCGAATGAGCTGGAGATAACATTGCCGGAAGAGACGTGACAGTGGAAGAGATGAAAAGAGAGAGAGAGAGAGACAGAGAGAGAGACAGAGACAGAGACAGAGACAGAGAGGTTAGGTTAGGTTAGGTTAGATATACAAAGAATTACACACTAACTCTCCAAGGAAGATGAAAGCTATTAATGAAAGCATTAGAATATATATCCCTGTAAAAGATACTTGCTGTTGTTAAGCACCTTCTGATTACAGATACAAATACGAGACATTGGATATGAACATTAAAAATAAAAATTGATATAAATTTACTATTGCTACAGCAACATTAGCATCTCCTGTGTCTGAAACAAGATAAAAAAATTTAACTTGAAACACAAAAGAGATACAGTTATACAAAGACTGTAATTTGACTATAAATATGGAATGTTTCTTCCCACCATCTCATTTACCAAACAGCCAAAGACAGCTTGGAGCATTAAAAAAAATATACAGGAGAACAAAAACAGCCGAAGGCTGCTAGGAACACGAAGGAGATACAGCAACGTTAGGCTGTAATGTACAATCAACAAACATACATTTCCCTCCAGAGATTCACATTTCCCTCCAGAGATTCACATTTCCCTCCAGAGATTCACATTTCCCTCCAAAGATTCACATTTCCCTCCAGAGATTCACATTTCCCTCCAGAGATTCACATTTCCCTCCACAGATTCAGGAGGTAAACAGCCTAGCGTTAGCTGAGGCCCGCCAAGTGGAATGCCAGCTCTTGCAAGTTATGTTTCGCGCCTTGCTGCCACGACATCTCGATCTCTGGTAGTTATTGTGTATAACTACCTCCCACTATCTAGTCTCGAATCACCTGAAGCCACAATTACCTCGCCTCGTTAGCTCCATACCTGAGAGCTAAAGTCACTTGTCTCACGGGAGACATCTCCCGTCACGCAGGGTGCAGTCGCACCTCCACAGATCTCCAGTATCAGCTCTTGATACTGGTAATGGCTCAAAAGGGCCACCACTTACGAGCTATTCATGCCCGTGCCACCTTTTGGGTGACTTAATCTTTATCAATCAATCAATCAATCACTTGTCTCCGGACTTTGCTTTAAGTAACACTTAACGCTTTTAAGTGATATAACTGTATACTTGCTTAGTTTAGCAGGCATGATTGATTGTCACCTTGAATTGTTGCTTAGACAGGTAAACTGTCATTGTATATTTCCATTGTAAAGAAAAAATGTAAAAATTTCGAAGGCAGTTTTTGCATATAGGGAATCAAGAAACGAGAATAAACTAAAATAATTAATTTAATAATTATCGTGATAATGGATTTGATAACAGATATGGTAAAAAGAGTTCATAATAGATATCATGATAGCCTAGGATACAACGAGATATCTTCACGTTTTATTAGATATTAAAATGCAAAACATGTTGAGAAGCAAATCCATATCAGTGACTTTTGTATGACAAATCTTGTCATACGAAACTTTTAACAAAAGAGATTTTGCAGACGATGAGTCACAATAACGTGGCTGAAATATGTTGACCAGACCACACACTAGAAGGTGAAGGGACGACGAAGTTTCGGTCCCTCCTGGCCCATTCTCAAGTTGATGGTGAGAATGGTCCAGGACGGACCGAAACGTCGTCGTCCCTTCACCTTCAAGTGTGTGGTCTGGTCAACAAAAGAGATTTTCACGATAAAATCCCCAGCTATAAGACGCCACACACGTAACTGACACCTTCACCTTATAATAACCCATGGCTGAGTGATTTATGGTGATTATTAGGAGAAAGCATTAAGTCATTACGACTATTTAACACTTGGAAGGGATATTGGAGCTGCCTCGTATGGGCCAATAGGCCTTCTGCAGTTGCCTTTGTTCTTATGTTCTTATGACATGAGGATAAGGATTTGGGATAGGATGGAGGAAAGGAATGGTGCCCAGCTTCTTGGACGGTCGGGGATTGAACACCGACCTGCAAGCAAGAAGGGAGAGTTATAACTCAACTGACACAGAATGGTAAAATCTAGTATACTGATAACAGGGAACTTTAACTTTCTTAATATAAATCAGGTACATATGGAGGCTTCACGAACCATGGATTTCTACCGGGTTGCAATTCACAAGAGTGCATGCAGCGGCGTCAAACAACCTGGTTGAACAGACCACAAACTAACTAGGCTGCAGGGACATTGATCCTTGGAACCACGTCAACGTAAGGCAGCACTTGATGTAAATGAAGACAGATCAGCATGAAATACGAACTACTTGAGTCAGCATTCCTACAATGTATATAGAAAGGAGAAATAATTGTTTATACAGAGTGTTGGATTAATAAGCGGACCTCGTAAACATAGAGAATGAGAGAGAGACTGCCAGAGAACACAGGTGTTACCACAATCTCTCTCACAGGACAGCAAGAAATGACTAGATAGTTGTTGTTGTTTAAGATTCGCTACCTGGAACAAAGTTCCAAGTAGCACGGGCTATGGTGAGCCCGTAGTGGACTAGAGAGGAAGGAGAAACTGAATGCGACGTTCAGAACAAAAAGTTGCAGAAATGTCTGATGTTAGGATTAAGCCTTATCAACCTCTGGAGGGTTATTAAGACCACCACAATACCTTACTGACCAACCACCAAGTTTGGTGTTGGACTTAAGACCTATCAACCTCTGGAGGGTTATTAAGGCCACCACAATACCTTACTGACCAACCACCAAGTTTGGTGTTGGACTTAAGGCCTATCAACCTCTGGAGGGTTATTAAGGCCACCACAATACCTTACTGACCAACCACCAAGTTTGGTGTTGGACTTAAGGCCTATCAACGTCTGGAGGGTTATTAAGACCACCACAATACCTTACTGACCAACCACCAAGTTTGGTGTTGGACTTAAGGCCTATCAACGTCTGGAGGGTTATTAAGACCACCACAATACCTTACTGACCAACCACCAAGTTTGGTGTTGGACTTAAGGCCTATCAACCTCTGGAGGGTTATTAAGGCCACCACAATACCTTACTGACCAACCACCAAGTTTGGTGTTGGACTTAAGACCTATCAACGTCTGGAGGGTTATTAAGACCACCACAATACCTTACTGACCAACCACCAAGTTTGGTGTTGGACTTAAGGCCTATCAACCTCTGGAGGGTTATTAAGACCACCACAATACCTTACTGACCAACCACCAAGTTTGGTGTTGGACTTAAGGCCTATCAACCTCTGGAGGGTTATTAAGACCACCACAATACCTTACTGACCAACCACCAAGTTTGGTGTTGGACTTAAGGCCTATCAACCTCTGGAGGGTTATTAAGACCACCACAATACCTTACTGACCAACCACCAAGTTTGGAGTTGGACTTAAGGCCTGTTGGAAATTTCCAACAGTTATTTTCATCCCTAATACAAGAGGATGTATTTCCTGTATTAGGCTTCATACACATCTAATGTTCATTTAATAATCTTTAATACACCAGGATGTATTTCCTGTATTAAGAGTAATAATTGACTAACACTACTAATACGTAGTTTAGTATTGTAGAATTTACTGTATTAGGTTGTGGAACATCCTGTAATTTCTCCTAGAATTGTGTAGTGTTGCGTCACCCACGCACGGGGGATAGAATTTCCACATACCTGTAGATCTAACACCAATGTAACCATTTACTTTCCTTTATTAGGAATAATAATTTAGTAATAGGTTTACTTTAGTATACAATAGTTTACTGGAATTTCTTTACCCAGTTTAATCGCTGTTCCATTAAATCATATCATAATCTAACATCATTTCCACCACCAAGCCCGTATTATTTTGTTTGTGCCGTCTATAATAATAATAATAATTTTATTTAGGTAAGGTACATACATAAAGAGATTTTACAAAGTTTGTTGGCTTTATAGATAGAGCTAGTACATACAATGCCTAAAGCCATTATTACGCAAAGCGTTTCGGGCAGAGTTTGTCAGTGACAAACTACAAACTACTCGGTCTACATTAACTGACGAGCACTGTGAGAATTGAACACCACATAAAATATTTATCTTAATCATCAAGAGTGTTCATACACGCTCCCTTCCCTATTTAGCGTTAATAAATAAATATAATTTATGCTCGAATCCTCTCGGCGAGCTATTGCGCATGCGCGACTTTGGGGAAGGAGGAGGGAGGACTCGCGCCATATTTGCCATCAACAAGTGTCCAAAATCTTCTCATCCAAGCGGCATCCGAACGTCTTTAGATGCCAGATTGAGGACGCAGCTTCCCAGAATCACGGACACCAGTTCGGCAGGCATTTTGACCTCATTTGTTCTATTTAACGAGCTCTTAAATAAGATCATGTAGGTGCCATGTTATGATGCGGGCGTAAAAATAATCTCATGTAAGTGTAGCTCTTTCCCCGCCCCGAATATTTAGATATTACCATATATGTGTGTGAATGCTTGTTTGGAGGTGGGAATTACGGGATTATCATTATTGCCGAGCGGACAGCACGCGGGCATGTGATCCTGTGGTCCTGGGTTCGATCCCAGGCGCCGACGAGAAGCAATGGCCAGAGTTTCTTTCACCCTATGCCCCTGTTACCTAGCAGTAAAATAGGTACCTGGGTGTTAGTCAGCTGTCACGAGCTGCTTCCTGGGGGTGGAGGCCTGGTCGAGGACCGGGCCGCGGGAACACTAAAGCCCCGAAATCATCTCAAGATAACCTCAATATTGCAGCATGGTACAACACCCTGAGGAAGCGTGTGACCGCCCAACCCGTTCTCGCAAATTCGTAAAGTCAATATTGACTTATTAAATATGTGCATAGGTGACATACTTAACATAATAGATACCCTTAAAAAGATTCATAGAAAACACCGACCTTACCTAACCTTGTTAGTATCTTAAGATAAGCATCTTATTGCTTCGTAATTACAATTATTACTTAACCTATACCTATTATAGGTTAGGTAATAATTGCAATTACGAAGCAATAAGATGCTTATCTTAACATACTAAGTAGGTTAGGTAAGGTCGGTGTTTTCTATGAAGCTTTTTAAGGGTATCTATGTTAAGTATGTCACCTATGCACATATTTAATAAGTCAATATTGACTTATTAAAGATCGCCATACCCTCACGTGCACCAACTTAACACTATCTCAAACTGTTTCCAGCCTGACGTACAGTGGACTGCATCTACGTCCTCTGTCACACCTGAGACGTAATCAGTTTTCATTGTAGATAGTACCTTATTATTCAGAGTCCATATCCATATATATATATATATATCTACATATCTGATACTGCCAGTTATGCATTATTAATCTTCATATGGCAGTAGTATTTTGCATTATATATTTTACTCATTATTTATGTGTGTGCATATTATAATTGTTATTATTGCATAATATGTGTTCCACATAGATTAATCTTATAGAATACCCCCCCCCAAATTGTGTCGTGGGAGGCTGGCTCTAGAATTATATCATTTACAGTCATTGCTTAATTAATGGAATTTAATCATATAATCATAGATCTATAAGCCACTGATTTTCTCATTTAATTACTCATTCTGGTCCTTCGAGCTATCTTAGAATTTATCATTATTTTACATTCACATAATTATACATTTTCTTAGTATTATACTGGAGCCAGATTTCCCCACAAGACCTATCAACCTCTGGAGGGTTATTAAGACCACCACAATACCTTACTGACCAACCACCAAGTTTGGTGTTGGACTTAAGGCCTATCAACCTCTGGAGGGTTATTAAGGCCACCACAATACCTTACTGACCAACCACCAAGTTTGGTGTTGGACTTAAGGCCTATCAACCTCTGGAGGGTTATTAAGGCCACCACAATACCTTACTGACCAACCAGCAAGTTTGGTGTTGGACTTAAGACCTATCAACCTCTGGAGGGTTATTAAGACCACCACAATACCTTACTGACCAACCAGCAAGTTTGGGGTTGGACTTAAGACCTATCAACCTCTGGAGGGTTATTAAGACCACCACAATACCTTACTGACCAACCACCAAGTTTGGTGTTGGACTTAAGGCCTATCAACCTCTGGAGGGTTATTAAGACCACCACAATACCTTACTGACCAACCAGCAAGTTTGGGGTTGGACTTAAGACCTATCAACCTCTAGAGGGTTATTAAGACCACCACAATACCTTACTGACCAACCACTAAGTATACTTTAATCCTGAACATAGTCTAGTATCAAAATATACTCAAGAGTATATTCACCGAGAGGTGTGTATATACCTCTCACACGAACACATATTTAATGTATACATACATATACACACACCATCATATATAAATGCCCCCAGCCCTTGAAACGAACGTAGCCTCATCTTTAACATCTCACATAATAAAATAAAACTGAATCCCACAAATTACCATAGACGAAGGTGGATGCCATTAGGTTGAAACAGAAGAAATTTAAGAAATCTTGGAAAGGTTTAGTCAAAATCAGTTTAGACATCCAACTCATACTTACGAAAATAATGGAAGTAAATTTCGGTTAAATTCTTAGCCTCTCTATACGTGACTACAATTCCAATTAGTATTTGTGAGAGATAAATTGATTTCAAAACATTTTAAATGAACAAATAGTTTTCATATTAAACGTATTAAACACAAGCTCTTAATTCCGGGTTTTACCGTAGCGTTCTCTGAATGTTCAAAATACTCCTATGATGCTCGAGGCTGACATTCAAAAGATGCTACAAACAAAATCTAATCTTAAAACTATATTCAACATCTCAAAATGGGTTTCTAGCATCAGCTAAAACGCGCTATCTCTCTTGAAGTTAGGAAATGTAGATGTTTATCTCTCAGAATGTTTGGTAATATGTTTATTGTTTGTGATGTGTGTCTATGTTTGTATTAACACGATGTACTGAACGGGGTGATAATAGCTTGAGCTACCTCATCCCTTTGTGTGGATTTTACATCAATAAACTTATTTCAATTTCAATTTCTCTTGAAATTAAAAATATTTGGAAAAAGCCTCACAATCTACTTGACTTTTTTTTTTTACTAGAGCGAACTAGAGATTATTTCCCTCTTCCTTTAGGCATACTTATGCTATAAATATTTGATGTTTTGGTAAAAGAAAAAATCGCTTCTGTGAAAATCGGATAATCATAGACATAATTTTGGCCTTGCATTACTCTCAAAGCAAATTATCACGTGTCAATTTTATGGTATAGCAATGAGTTTATATTCTGCAAAATCTGCATTAATGATCAGGTGTAAGAGCGCGGGAAAGCCTTACTGACAAGCAGACTTTCAGACTGTGGAAAATATTCCACTTTTGCGTAAATTAATAACGAATTTAGTTATTATTAAACCAGTGGCCTACGTGAGTAAGCTGATGACACCTTTCTGGCAACACTACTCCAGACGGCGGAGTATGATAATTATCTGTTTGAGCTTCGCTATTAATTACTAATAACTCAATATTATACTCTAAACTATAACTATCTACCACCAGAAAAATGATCTGGCTTATTTTAAATTAAAAGAGGATATAACTTACGTTAGACAGTGAGTTATATCCTGTTCCCTCGTATATATGAAAGATAACAGCCAAGCATAGGCTTTACTTAAATTCCATTAATTTCAAAGTTACACGCTTCCTAGAGCTCAATACTTCGTAACTTGAATATCTAAATATGTAGAATTACACGAGATAATCAATTATTAGTGTGTTGGAGCATTTGCTTATGTTTAATGCGCGTAATAATTAGAATTTATATAACAGGAATTGGCATGGCCGCCACCCCCTTGATTTTACCCAGAAGGAAAGACTGTCAGTGTCGTGTGAGACATTATGGAGGACGGGTCTACGGCTCCCTGTCTACTGTCTCTACTACTATCTACTGCCATGGTGTTCTACCGTACGTGTTCTCTCCGTTCCAGCAGCAGAGCGACGGTCTAGTTTCTTGCTGGTCGGCGTTCAATCCCCCGACTGTTCATAAGTGGTTGGGCACTATTCCTTTCCCCCCGTCCCATCCCAAGTCCTTATCCTGACCCCTTCCCAGTGTTAATATAGTCGTAATGGCTTGGTCCATTCTCCTGATAGTTCTCTTCCAGCTGAACTGACTGTCCACCTGTTTGTGTACCAGCTGTTTGAGGCCTGACCTGGGTCGACCAGCTGTTTGAGGCCCCATGTTGAGTATTGGACGTCGGACTTGTATTACCCTGTTCAGAGTGCCTGCCACTCTTTAAGGCACTTCGCCAACAGCTTAAGTATGGTTTATGTAATCCTAGTTTGGACCTCTTGTACCCGTGTATAAACCCGTAACTTTACATAATTGGTTAACAAGCAGGAGAATAGTCCACATATGTGAAAATCCATTGTACTAATTCTAATTTTTTGTTGTAATAGACAAATGTGATCAATTTCATCACTATTAATTCCAATTACCCCTTGGATTTAATCTGCGCATTTAACATTATATTTTATAGTATATTTATGTGAGACGTTCTTGCAGATAAGGAGTCGCAGGCAGCTTCTGGGATCAGTTTCCAGCTCACGTGTATAGATAAGGAGGTCACTTGAGGCTACCTTGAGTACCAGCAGCCGCTTGTCCCTCTGGAGCAGGACGACTCTACCCAATACACAAGTTTCCCTGAATGTGGCGGGACTAAACTTAAGGCAAGTCTCAATTTCTGTCGAGCCTATAGTAGGTAGTGTGATTAGATAATGGTAAGTTTTCCATACTCGCAGACAAGCAGACTGTTCTCATTAACAGGCAGGCAGACTTTCAGAGAAGCAGCCTCAGAACTCTCAGATAAGCAGAATTTCAGAGACTAGACGACGTTCACACAAGTAGGCTTTCAGACTGATTCACTACAGCATTTCTTTCGTTGTACAAAAATCGCTCAACTGGAGTTATACCTCAGTGTAAGGTTTCAACCCCTCAACCTCTTAACCCTGTACTTTCACTATTATTATTATTAACATCTTTATTGACAAAATTAATTACAATTTTGCCTAATCTGAGAATTTTGATAGTCTTATTAAATTGAGGTTAATGCTAGTATTCACTGTCACGCAGGACAGAGGGTCATACATAAGACAATAGGTCTAAACTGTAGGCTGAAGCACATATATATCACGGTTACAATCAATGTTTTAATGTGTGAATATGTGACAACAACTTTCTATTGTGCACTGCCACACAAGGGCAGGGATGGGTTCATAAGTGATGCAGCTTAGAGTATAAATAGAAATTGTTCTTCATTCTTTAAAATGGACAAGCAAATTTTGGGTAAATTGTTAGGATGTCGTCCAGAACACCTGAGTCAATAAAATAGTTACACAGTTGGTGGTACAATAGGCCAGGAGGTCTAAAGTCCTTTACGGTTTCACATTCATCAATATAGTGTTCTAGTGAGTGCATTAAAGGTTTATCACAGAGTTTACAATCTGAATATTCTGGTAGTGGCTCAGCCTCACTAACCTGCCAGATGTGTCTATAGCCAAGGCGAATTCGCGCAATTACTACTTCACATTGCCTGGTCCGGTTACTGTGCTGACCATACAAATACCTATTATTACAGAACTTGTCATAACTTTTAATACTGCAGCTTTCAGGTCTCTGTGCATTTCTTAGTTCTTCTAAATCTGAATTAATTTCTTTAATTTGTATGTTTCTAATAACTGCATTAGATAGTCCAAAGTCATAATCAATGTTTTCTTTCCTGCAAGCCTCATTGGCCAATTGATCTACAAAGTCATGTTTTTCAACTCCAACATGGGATACGCTAACTCTGCCCCCAACACCCTCAACCCCTATCACTCTCTCCCACTTGACTTGAGTAGGAGCGCAAGATACCGAGCATTACTCTCACTTCACTTAATTCTGAACCTTCTCCCGCTAGTGATAACCTAAGTCGGGGGAGTCTAGACAAAGTGACCTGTGTCTTAAGTCATAAATCAGCCGGGAATTGGGGGGAGAAAATACAGTAAAGCGTCTGCTTCTAGCTAGTTGTGCACAAGAAAGCACATTAACGTGATAGATCAACGAGGACATGAGTAGAAGCCTTGAGGAATAGATGCTACACACTGGGTTCTCCCAAGCCCTAACCAACTCGGCCACGACATGCTAAAAGCTATGCAACCTTGGAATCGGTTGAATCATCTTAAGGGTCCTGTGATTTACGGGACTTAAGGTTCTTAAGACTTAAGGGAGCCGGTCGGCCGAGCGGACAGCACGCTGGACTTGTGGTCCCGGGTTCGATCCCGGGCGCCGGCGAGAAACAATGGGCAGAGTTTTTCACCTTATGCCCCCTGTTACCTAGCAGTAAAATAGGTACCTGGGTGTTAGTCAGCTGTCACGGGCTGCTTCCTGGGGGTGGAGGCCTGGTCGAGGACCGGGCCGCGGGGACAGTAAAGCCCCGAAATCTCAAGATAACCTCTCGTAGGGGAGTCAATTGAATCTCGGGTTGCATAGCTTTTAGCATGTGGCAGAGTTGGTTAGGGCGTATACATGGGAGTACCCAGTGGCTTCTACTGATTTTTCCCGGTCATGGTGATGGTGTCTGTCAAGTGGTCTAAATAGTAGGCTTGAGAAACTTCAGTTTCCCAAGTGTTCAATCCGTCTATACATCTTTAATGTTGCCACAGATGCATCACTGCAGATGATGGGGTCACAATAACGTGGTTTAAAATATGACCAAACCACACAACAGATGAGACGTTTCGGTCCGTCCTGGACCATTCTCACAATAGACTTGATCATTTTCCAGGAGGGACCGAAGCGTCGTCGTCCCGTCATCTTCTGGTGTGTGGTCTGGTCAACATACTTTACCTTGAGGAGCTTCCGGGGCTTAGCGTCCCCGCGGCCCGGTCGTCGACCAGGCCTCCTGGTTGCTGGACTGATCAACCAGGCTGTTGGACGTCAGACTGCTCGCAGCCTAACGTCCAACATGGACGTCAGACTAGACGAAATATAGACTGCTTTATGCTGTTAAATATCTATTCATTACCGGTAGAATTTAAAGATTTGTTCAAGTATTCATTATTAAAGATTGATTCTGAAAGCCACAGCCTCGTTCATATTAAAAATATATAATTTTATTTTATATAGTTAAATCGTGAATAGAAATGTCATTTCATGCCAGTTTAATGACCGAAGCGCTATGCTAATATTAATACAGTACTTTTATGTAATATTCATTTCTTACGGATTCTATACCATTTCATATATCAAACTTATGACTAAAATTGTATTGTAACACAAATCATTTCAGAATTTTGTTCTACTTTATCAGTCAGCAATATGAAAGAAAATTTGATAAATGTTTTGGAGTATAGGGATATCTGTTGATGGTAATACGTGATTTCTTTCGTCGTTAGAAGCCTAAACAAATTGCCTGTTGGTATTCGTATCCCTCAAGGGAACGTAAGACGTATTAAGACGGGTTTGAATAACCGGGACTTGTACAACTAAAGCATTCGAGTCATGCATGATATTAATACGATATGCTCACTTGGTCGACCACAATTAGGATCTCCGATACGGTGTGATAAACATTATTATTTCCTGATCTCCCAGTTTACGATAGTCCTTGGAGAATAAATTCTGTCAAAGTGGATAACTGTCGACAGGGCTGGGATTTTTCCCTTACACGAGGATTTTTGTCGATTTAGTAGTTATATGTATAAATTTGATGTGCGGAGTTATCAGATCTCAGACAGCCGATGGAGGCACCATTTATCGGCTTTGGGACCTTAGCTTCGCTAAATGAATGTTTCATTTTGCAGAAATAAAATGCCACATAGTTTTTAGCACAATTCCTTTCAAAAGTTAATGAAATTTACCCTAGAGGTGATGTATCATAGGAAGGGATGTAGTGTGTATCGAAGAGGAAGAATGCTTGTAGCCTCGTCCCGGTTTGGTGACTGCTTTTTGATAATTGAAGCTTCGTCGCTACACAAAATGTAAACTTTACCCAATTACAGAATGAAGGTGGGTACTGTAGCGATCTTACAAGGATCCGTCGTCCTGCTGGGTGCTTGTAAACCAATTTGTTTCAAAAAGTTGTCCCGTTCATAGACTTAAAAGCCAACAGCCGTCACCTGCTTTGGCTGTCAGCTACACGCTGTTGATAATGTTAATCTTTAACCCTTTAATTTTCAAACTTAAAAGACGGACTCGATACTGTTGAACCTTTCATCCAAATTGCCAGGAAGGGAAAAAAATACAAATTCACTTAACTTTCTAGGAAAGGACGACAGTTCTCTCAACTTCGAGTATTACAGAAAGATTAACACCAAAACCTGGGTGTTTTGCACTTAGTCAATCAAAACAGATATAATCCTCTTAATTAAAGTGGATTTTTGCCTGAGGAGTTTACAAAAGTTATACCGTTGAGTTTCTGAAAGATGACTGTCCCTGGTACATTTAAGACAACAGTTCTTCCCTCCCCCCTCCCTTACCCAACTACTTGGAGTGGACGGTAGAGCGACGGTCTCGCTTCATACAGGTCTACGTTCAATCCCCAGCCGTCCACAAGTGGTTGGGCACCATTCCTTCCCCCCGTCCCATCCCATAACCTTATCCTGACCCCTTCCCAGTGTTATATAGTCGTAATAACTTGGCGCCTTCTGATAGTGCCTTCCCTCCCCCCCCCCCCCCAATCTTCAGCCGTGAGTGCAGTGAAGTCACACCCACATTTTGTGTAACTTCAGTGATCACGCAACACAATCTCGAGCGTTACTCACCCATCATGTAGTTGAAGTGTTAAATTGGCAATAAAGACGACCAAAATAGAAGTGTAATGGAAATAAAAGGAAATGAAACCAAACACAACCAAAAGTTTGTTAAAATACAAAAAAAGTTTTTATAGGTCAGGTACAGGTTTTTATTTTTATAGTCGGGGGATTGACTGAGCACCTTGGGTAGTTCCAATAGGCTTTCAACGCATCGCGCCTCTACAAACACCATCTAGGAAACGCCATGTTGAAATTGACCCGGATATGAATCAATGTGATTAGATACTCATTATTATTATAGTACAAACAGCCGTATAGCGTTTTGGGCAGAGAATTCGTATATTTTGTGTAGGGACGAGTTAGGCTACAAGTATTCTTTGCTTATTTCTCTTCCTCTTGAGACATATTACAGCTTAGAAAGTGACATAAATTAATGTGATCAGATAATTGATGCCTACACTGCTCACCATGATGCAATTGGGTAAACAAATTAGCGATGATACAAACATTTTTTCATATATTTCGTCTCCTGTAAATTATATAAAAGGGTGGCAGTATTTCTTTCTAGAAATACATCATTTCTAGGGCCAATTTCTTTCAACCAGAGGATTTGTGCCATAAACTATAGCGAGTTATTTCTCTAAAATTACTAGGGCCAATTTCTTTCAACCAGAGGATTTGTGCCATAAACTATAGCGAGTTATTTTTCTAAAATTACTAGGGCCAATTTCTTTCAACCAGAGGATTTGTGCCATAAACTATAGCGAGTTATTTTTCTAAAATTACATTTATTGAATCTGATTCATAAAGGTGATAGGTACTGCCTCCATCGACAACCCGTCCTCTTAAAAGTCGGCCCGTTTTCTAATTTGCCACGCTGTACAAAAATTTGCAATATGGTTTGCATAACCCGAAACGTACAAACCCAAGCGACCCACCTAACCTCTCGAGGCCGATGCATAGAAGACTTCAATATTAGGGTGGTTTAATTTGTTGACGGTATAAATGCCAATACGTGACTTTTTTACCAGAGAGGCCTTGGCGTCAGACAACCAGATAGGAGTTTATAAGGCAGCTTGTGACCTGACAAATGTATTTGTGAAAATTGGTTCTTACTGGAGTATTCCTCAGGGTGTATAATTTGTTGTATAATCTTAAAACTTTACCCACTGTTAATGAGATTTGTTTGATTTTGATGTCATTTGGGTCACCGAATTAGTGAATGAATATAATTTCGATTAAATGCTTACAATGAAGAGCAGCAGTGTTAGTTGGCAATATACAGAAACGTCCTTTTGAAAGATTAAACGTTGATGTAACATTGTATTGAACAAGGGGAGGTATGATTGATGAATTGGAACAACGGGAGGTATGATTGTGGTGGAAAAAGGATGAGTGATAGTGGAACCAAGGTAGATATGATTGATGTAGGCTCGGTAGATAGCTTCAGGCGTAGGTTAGAGAGAAACTGTGTAGTCAAATTTTGACGGATATAAATAGGAAATGGATCAATAGACCTTCTGAAGTTCCCATGCCTGGATTAATAAGCATACTTCAGTGTACCTTTCTCAGTAACCTCATGCCTATACATTTCTCATAAGCTACAATAGTGTAGCAAGATGTGTGACTTAGAATTTAATGATTCTAAATATTCAGTGAATATGTAGTGAATTCACATTCACTAAATATCATTAGTTTGACTAATGATGGATAATGGCAGACAGGGCTTAACTTAAAAAAAATCATTGATTTAGAAAACTAACATTTTTTTTTTTTTAGTACCCAGCACCGGGCGGGATATGAGACGCATCTTGCCAACATCTTAAGACAAAGTAGTGCCATAAAGGGTATTGGGGGAGCAATAATCAATAGTCCTTTGCAAATATTGCTTGTAGGACGGATGGTGTAGTGTATAGTGCTGGTTCTTGACGGTGGTAACTGTGAATAGTGCAACCTGTTCTCTTAATAAGAACGTCGCTTCAGGCCGTTTGCCCGTATGGCCGAATATGGACGTAATTTGAAAATGAAAATTTGGGATTTTTTTTTAAACAGTAAGTTAAGGGTCCTCTGATAGGTTAGATGGGCAGGAAATTCTGCTTCAAAACAGTATGGAAAAACGTTAATGGAAAGTTTCCTTTTATAACCTCTGCGCGTACGCCGGACGACTCTAATAGAAAACGGAACAGAACGTCACTTTTGGGAGTCTATTTCATTTCAAATTACGTCCAAATTTGGCCATAGTGCCGCGCATACGAGCCAAAAGTGACGTTATTTTTAAGAGGACGGGTTGGGTAGTGGGTGCATAATAAATGAACTAAGCTAACTAATTAACGAGGATATGATGTTCATTATTTTTTCACATTTCGTGTATTTCAAAGATTTTTGTTTGTACAGAAAATGAATTAATGCGCGTAAGTACATTATATATATATCACATAATGCGAACAAGCCTGAATGGTCCCCAGGACAATATGCTATGACAATTGGACAATGACAGGACAATGACAGGAATATGCTATGACAATTGGACAATGACAGGACAATGACAGGAATATGCTATGACAATTGAACAATGACAGGACAATTGCTATGCCCAAGATTACTATCCGAGTGCCGGCGGTGGGGTGGTTCAAATAGCCTCGGCTATCACCTCATTATGTCCGGTCGTGATGGTCAAGTGGATTAAGGCGTCTTGTACATACCAGTTGCGTTGCTCCTGGGAGTATGGGTTCGAGTCACTTCTGGGGTGTGAGTTTTCAGATATCATATAATGTATTTAAGTTGTATTTGTTACGAGTGGTGGACCAAATCATGTAATATTCATCGGGAGATTGAAGGAAAAAATCACTGCTTCAGTTGTCTAACGGTGAACAATTAAACAAAAAAATAATCATAATGAGAATCTCTTATCTCAACGCCCAACCACTTGGGCTGGACGGTAGAGCGACGGTCTCGCGTCATGCAGGTCGGCGTTCAATCTCCAATCGTCCACAAGTGGTTGGGCACCATTTCATCCCGTCCCATCCCAAATCCTTATCCCTTCCAAGTTCTAAATAGCCGTAATGGCTATGAGCTTTCTCCTGTATGTAATACTGTATGTATTGATGTAATACTGATTACTCCTTCCTTGCCAAATGGTAATGTCTTATAAGATGAGCAGAAGAACTCTTTAATACTACCTGTACTGTAAACCAATCATGATGGAGGATTTTTTTTTTTCGTTTGCCCTGTTTGGTGACGCGAATACTCTAATTAATGACTCACATTAAGGGACTAATGAGATTCCCACTGTCCCTATCTTGTAATTAACAAACCAGTAAGCACAAAGGGGAGAGGCAGAGTTAGCAGCACCTGTTGATAATTCTAAGGCGCTCCCTTCCCTAGCTGAGGCAATGTTATATAAGCAACTAGAGATAAAAGCAAGAGATTCAGTTCAACATGGACTAATAAATTTACTCACCAGTTCGAATAAATCTACTCTAACAAATTTATGGGTGGCTGTATGTTGAGGACGGGTTAGGGACGTATAATGTTTGAGGACAGGCTGGTGGACGGGTTGGGGACGTATAATGTTTGAAGACAGGCTGGTGGACGGGTTGGGGACGTATGTTTGAGGACAGGCTGGTGGACGGGTTGGGGACATGTATAATGTTTGAAGACAGGCTGGTGGACGGGTTAGGGACGTATGTTTGAGGACAGGCTGGTGGACGGGTTGGGGACGTATAATGTTTGAGGACAGGCTGGTGGACAGGTTGGGGACGAATGTTTGAGGACAGGCTGGTGGACAGGTTGGGGACGTATAATGTTTGAGGACAGGCTGGTGGACGGGTTGGGGACGTATAATGTTTGAGGACAGGCTGGTGGACAGGTTAGGGACGTATAATGTTTGAGGACTGGCTGGTGGACGGGTTAGGGACGTATAATGCTTGAGGACTGGCTGGTGGACGGGTTAGGGACGTATAATGCTTGAGGACAGGCTGGTGGACAGGTTAGGGACGTATAATGCTTGAGGACAGGCTGGTGGACGGGTTAGGGACGTATAATGTTTGAGGACAGGCTGGTGGACGGGTTAGGGACGTATAATGTTTAGAGGACAGGTGGTGGACGGGTTACGTGTAATGTTTGAGGACAGGCTGGTGGACGGGTTAGGGACGTATAATGTTTGAGGACAGGCTGGTGGACGGGTTAGGGACGTATGTTTAGGGAGGAGGACAGGCTGGTGGACGGGTTGGGGACGTATAATGTTTGAAGACAGGCTGGTGGACGGGTTGGGGACGTATAATGTTTGAGGACAGGCTGGTGGACGGGTTGGGGACGTATAATGTTTGAGGACAGGCTGGTGGACGGGTTGGGGACGTATAATGTTTGAGGACAGGCTGGTGGACAGGTTGGGGACGTATAATGTATGAGGACTGGCTCTTCATAGCCTAAGAACGGGTTTAGAGACGGATAGATTGTGTAATTTTCACTTTATAGTATTTAAAACATTTAATAAAATGAACATCAAATAGAGACTTCCTCTTTGTTACTCTCAGCAGGTAATGTGTATAATACTTCAGTTTTGTAAAGAATCTTGAGTAAAGTTAGCTTAGCTTATTATTTAATCATCAATCAGGTCCTTATAATGGCTTTCATCGAGAGAGAGAGGGGAAGGAAATGCATTAGAAAAGGGGAAAATGACTTCCTGGTCAAATAGACAACTGATGGGGAGGTCAAAGGTTAATGGGAGGTCTGCTAAACAAGAAATTGGCAAGACATTTATCAAAGATCTTTTCCCAATTTGAGAAGAATGTAAAACTATTCTATATTAATTGGGAATTATCTCCATAAAAGTGAATACACAAGGTCTTCTCTGGTCCATATTCACATGCTTGAATATGTTAGTCTAGTACTTCATGCCCCTAAACATAAAGCACCTGTCTACAATGACAGATTGTAGACAGACAGTCTGACAGATTGTCCCCTGTTGACAATCTCCTACCAGGGGTGGTAGGAGAGGAAAAGATTAAAGTGTTCAGTGAGAATCCACAAGGTCTTCTCTGAACACACATTTTCTTCTTTGAAGATGTGGGTCCCTTCAATTGCACCAGTGGTGGTGGTACCCCTAAATATATAGTGTATAAATAATATAAAATCCAATAATCGTAGGTGTAATTTTGTTTAACACTGGCTGTTAGTGGGAGACGTACTTAGTCACCCACGTACAGTTGGTGGGAGATATAGCGAAAGGTAGTTTCAATATACGCTTCGTATAATGGAAGGGAAGTTGGTATACATCTCCCAGCGCCCAATTTCGTGCAACCTGGCAAGGCTACTGAAGCAATTCTGCTCGCATAATGGTTCTGTTTATTAGAAAATTAGACTTGGAGATGTGTATTTGAAGGAAATGGTGATGGAAAGGGGGGACATGGGTGGTGGTGTATGTGGGAGGGGGAGGATGAGTGTGCGTGCAGCGTGTACAATGTGTACTCTTACACCTGTACAGTGTGTACTCTCACACCTGTACAGTGTGTACTCTCACACCTGTACAGTGTGTACTCCACAGGCGAGGAGTCACAACGTGGCTAAAGTATGTTGACCAGACCCCACACTAGGTGAAGGGACGACGACGTTTCGGTCCGTCCTGGACCATTCTAAAGTCGATTGTGAGAATGAGATTCGCAATCGACTTGAGAATGGTCCAGGACGGACCGAAACGTCGTCGTCGTCGTCGTCCCTTCACCTTCTAGTGTGTGGTCTGGTCATCAATGTGTACTCTCACCTGTACTATACCCTGTGTGCTCAAGGGGCCTCGATATTCACGAATTTAGTTATCTAATGCAGGGTGTTCGTTCCATGTTTTATGTCAACTTTCACAGTTATAAGAACGTATGAATTAAGTATACACTTGCCTATTAGCTTGTACGATGCAGCTCTTATTTATCTCCACGCAAACTCACTCATATGTAAAACCTACGCTTGAAACAATCAATCTATCCCAAGTCTATTGCTCCCCGGTAATTCGTTCCATAAATCAACACACCAGTATTTACCCAGGACTTTCCTGGAGTTAGGCTTGTTCACGTTATATCCATTGTTATAGTTATCTTGTGTTTATATATTTTTAACTACGTTTAACTCCCATGTATTGCATCTTGTGTATCAGCCTTGTTTACCAAGTCTATATTTAATATATACGTTAAGTTAATAAACGTCTGCTTTTCAGGTGACTTGAGTCTGCAGCTGACCTGTCTGCTGTATATAAAATGAACAGGTAAGAAAATAGGTAATGTGTAGTATTGTCTGGGATGCTCCCGAACGCAGGTTCGAATCCTCGTCACGGCCCTTGTGGATTTCTTTTAATGTGTAGTATTTTGCGCGTTAGTTCTGTTTTTAACATGTCCATAACATTTAAGCAGACAGTTATACATATCAGCTCATCCTCCTGCACCATAGTACATATACCGACTATCAACGCAGTTAGAAAAGTAGAAATCGTACATTGTGAATTTGGACAAACCGGTAAAGATGTTTTTATATTTCAAAGCCAAACTAAATTAACCTTGAACAAATCCGCAAGGGTAGTGACGAGGATTCGAACCTGCGTCCGGGAGCATCCCAGACACTGTCTTAATCGACTGAGCTACGACAGGGTAAAGAGTTGAAACTGAAGTTCTACTGAACTTCTTAGTGCTGAGGAACGCTCTGAGGCCTAATATAGTACATGTGTGTGTACTAGGCCTATGAATATTTTTCTATTTTAGCTTCCTTTTTCGGCCTATAAAGTGAATAGTACAAAATTCTACTTAGTATGCTTAGTATGTCAATGTTTGTACTATGGTTACACACAGTGCTATCTAAACAGAGGATGGGTTGCATTATATACATAACTACATTACACTCAAGTATATGCATTGTTACACATTAGTCTGAGCAATGGAGGATACATAGTTACCCACACACCACCTACAAAATTCTCAGGGGCATTGACAGGGTGGATAAAGGCACTATTTAGCACGGGTGGAACACAAACACGGGGACACAGGTGGAAACTGAGTACCCAAATGAGCCACACATTAAAAATTGTTCAGTGTCAGAGTAGTTAACAGGTGGAATGCATTAGGCAGTGATGTGGTGGAGGCTGACTCCATACACAGTTTCAAGTGTAGATATGATAGAGCCCAGTAGGCTCAGGAACCTGTACACTGGTTGAATGACAGTTGAGAGGCGGGACCAAAGAGCCAGAGCTCAACCTCCGCAAGCACAACTAGGCGAGTACATAATCATCACTGCTCATCAGCATAATGATGATACAGTACATGTTTCAATCTCTAAAGCTCCCAGCTTTGACTCCAAAAGTTCTCATTATATTGATATAAACATCTTTGTTATGTAACCCTAGAAATGAACACATCCTAAAGATATATTTTCTCCTATAGATACCTAGTTCCAAGGTTGATATGTTATGTTATTATCAGCTACTTAGGTTGTGGCAGCTCCAATACTGTTGTAGGATGTAAACATACAAGTTACTTAGTGTCTTGAGACTGACGTTTGTTTACACTTTCCAATTACTCTGCTGCTGTTGTCTGTTGCTGCTGCTAGTGCTGTCGAAGCGGTCTCTTCTGTAAGTACTTTTAAAAGTACTGTGAGTACTTTTAAAAGTACTGTAAGTACTTTTGCTGTTTGATGCTTGCGCCTCTGCTGTTCCTTATTGTCTTATGACAAACATAATTTTTCTGCTGCAGCTCTTGTAATGGAAGGTTACAGGAGCAGATGGTGAATCCCCCTCCCACAGTGCTCCTAGTACCTCCCTTCCCTCCCAGTGCTCCTAGTACCCCCCCCCCCCCGCCTCCCAGTGCTCCTAGTATCCCCCCCCCCTCCCAGTGCTCCTTGTACCCCCCCCCCCGCCTCCCAGTGCTCCTAGTATCCCCCCCCTCCCAGTGCTCCTAGTACCCTCCCCCCCCCGCCTCCCAGTGCTCCTAGTATCCCACCCCTCCCAGTGCTCCTAGTACCCCCCCCCCCCCCCCTCCCAGTGCTCCTAGTATCAGGAGCTCCACATCCCTGGAACAAAATATCCTTCAGCCAGCCATAAGGAAGAGATCCAGCCCCTCACAAAACCTGAAAGTTATTCGGTCATTTTGTTCCAAACTTCTCGATACTTTCCCATTGATAACGTCCGTTGACAAAGACTTTTTCTCTTCTCGATATAAAAGTTTGTTTTCTCGCTCGATATTTGTGACGTCAAAGATGAGAGCAAGAAATTCACTTGTTTTTATTACCAACTCTTATGACCCGGGAGGCGGGCATCTGAAGTTCTCATTTCTACGTCTGTCTGTCTGTGTGTGTCTGACTCTGTCTGTGTGTGTCTCTGACTCTGTGTGTGTGTGTGTCTGACTGTGTGTGTGTGTGTCTGACTCTGTGTGTGTGTCTGACTCTGTGTGTGTGTGTCTGACTCTGTGTGTGTGTGTGTGTCTCTCTGACTGTGTGTGTGTGTGTGTCTCTCTGACTGTGTGTGTGTGTGTCTCTGACTGTGTGTGTGTGTGTCTCTGACTGTGTGTGTGTGTGTGTCTGACTGTGTGTGTGTGTCTCTGACTGTGTGTGTGTGTCTCTGACTGTGTGTGTGTGTGTCTCTGACTGTGTGTGTGTGTGTCTCTGACTGTGTGTGTGTGTGTCTCTGACTGTGTGTGTGTGTGTCTCTGACTGTGTGTGTGTGTGTGTCTCTGACTGTGTGTGTGTGTGTCTCTGACTGTGTGTGTGTGTGTCTCTGACTGTGTGTGTGTGTGTCTCTGACTGTGTGTGTGTGTCTCTGACTGTGTGTGTGTGTGTCTGTGTGTGTCTCTCTCTCTGTCTCACCTCATACATCTCATCTTGTTTAACCCACACACACTTTCACTGGGAATACACCGCAGCTTCCTGCTGAGACCTTAATTTAACCCCCCACAGCCTCATCCCCAAAAGTGAAGCAAAAGGAATTTTCAGACATGCAAAATTTATCACTGTTTTATTAAAGTTTTTAACAGCTATAGATAAGGACTTACAGGTGTTTGATGACGGTAAACATTAGAGGTGAAGGTCTTGTGAAATTTTAAGTGAATTTGAGAATTGTGGAAATGGTCATTTGTAAACACTTGTATGTTTACAAATGTTTTTGTCTACAAAAAGCAAGTCGTGTAAACACACTTTACGGCCCTTGTGGATTTGTTATTTAGTCATTTGTAAAGTTTGGAGATTGCAGTAAACAAATCTTGTGGTATTAAATGACTTTGCTCTTGAATAAATGATAAAATATCACACATTATCCTGGTGAGATTCAGGGAAATGCGATAATGTACAGTCAACTATTTTGACTTGGCAATAATGCATACTAATACAATCAAACTAAATTGACCTGATAAATCAGTGTAGTCGTTTCGTAAACAATAGTTCAAATGTTGCTTCAAGTCGTACAGTATCGAGATGACTGTTGCATGAATGTCAACACGTAGTCCCCTCACAAGGCACTACGGGCTCACCATAGCCCGTGCTACTTGGAACTTTGTTCCAGGTAGCGAATTTTTATCATCATCATCACTCGTGAAATGAAAGTATTTTAGTTCTTCCTGGACTCTTATTAAATATTGGACCACCTTTGTTTTGTCTTGGGAGCCACCTTGTGTCTTGGGGTCCCCCATGTGTCCTGGGGGGCCCCTTTGTTGTGTCTTGGGCAGGGGCCCCTTAGTCTAGGAGAGAACGAAAAGTTATTTTCGTCATCTCGTATGTGTGGACGGTTGGGATATGCGTCTCCAGCCCCTCTTATTGTCACTTACTGTCTACAGAGTTGACAGAATGAAGTTTCTGTCAGCAGAGTTGACAGAAGTTAACAGTTCATATCCCTACACACCACCGCGGCTACGCCTATAGGTCCGTCACTACAGGGAGCCGGTCGGCCGAGCGGACAGCACGCGGGTCTTGTGATCCTGTGGTCCTGGGTTCGATCCCAGGCGCCGGCGAGAAACAATGGGCAGAGTTTCTTTCACCCTATGCCCCTGTTACCTAGCAGTAAAATAGGTACCTGGGTGTTAGTCAGCTGTCACGGGCTGCTTCCTGGGGGTGGAGGCCTGGTCGAGGACCGGGCCGCGGGGACACTAAAGCCCCGAAATCATCTCAAGATACAACCCGTTCTCGCAAATTTAATAAGTCAATATTGACTTTTTAACTACGTGCATAGGTGATATACTAAACATAATAGATACCCTTAAAAAGCTTCATAGAAAACACCGACCTTACCTAACCTTGTTAGTATCTTAAGATAAGCATCTTATTGCTTCGTAATTACAATTATTACTTAACCTATACCTATTATAGGTTAGGTAATAATTGTAATTACGAAGCAATAAGATGCTTATCTTAAGATACTAACAAGGTTAGGTAAGGTCGGTGTTTTCTACGAATCTTTTTAAGGGTATCTATTATGTTAAGTATGTCACCTATGCACATATTTAATAAGTCAATATTGACTTATTAAATTTGCGAGAACGGGTTGCAAGATAACCTCAAGATAGTACCAGCCTCTTGTCCAGATTTTTATCGCTACGTACAAGCCCCAACCTAATCATCCCATGCATAGAAAACGCGTTTTTTTTGTGTATTTGAGCCACTAGTTTTCATAGCACATTGCAGTTGGTACGTTGGTTGCTATAATGTTGCTTTAGTAGAGAGCACGGGTTGCATACACCAACATGTGTTTCTATACAGTTTATACAGTTTGCATACAGTTGTATAGTGTGGTTTTATTTGTCAAGGATAACAAAATGCCACTTGGAGAGATCTCGAGTTTCACTACGACTGATGGGTCTATTTTGCTTGTGCTCGAACTTAAGCAATTGGGGGATCTTAAATTAAGTCAACCGTAAATACTGTACTGAAAATAAGGGGGGGGGTTATTTACGTGACTCGGCTATTTAAGGATTTTTTTTTTACAGCTAAAAAGGTGTTCAGTAGGTGTTGAGTGATTTTGCGTGTGGCAAATATGGACTGATATACGCTATAGTTGGTTTAATACGCTAGATATTCATATATTACTGATCATACATTGAATATATATGTATATAATAGACGTATATATATTCAACATATTACGAATAAAGTTTCTGAACGTGATTCTCAAGTTATACAAATCATTACAGCACTGGCTGCAGTAAGCATGTCCACAAGTCTAAATGAACATACATTTTAGCGTAAAGTATCAAAATATACGTTTTAGGGTAAAGTATCAAAATATACATTTTAGCATAAAGTATCAAAATATACGTTTTAGCGTAAAGTATCAAAATATACGTTTTAGCGTAAAGTATCAAAATATACATTTTAGCGTAAAGTATCAAAATATACATTTTAGCGTAAAGTATCAAAATATACATTTTAGCGTAAAGTATCAAAATATACATTTTAGCGTAAAGTATCAAAATATACATTTTAGCGTAAAGTATCAAAATATACATTTTAGCGTAAAGTATCAAAATATACATTTTAGCGTAAAGTATCAAAATATACATTTTAGCGTAAAGTATCAAAATATACATTTTAGCGTAAAGTATCAAAATATACATTTTAGCGTAAAGTATCAAAATATACGTTTTAGGGTAAAGTATCAAAATATACATTTTAGCATAGTATCAAAATATACGTTTTAGCGTAAAGTATCAAAATATACATTTTAGCGTAAAGTATCAAAATATACATTTTAGCGTAAAGTATCAAAATATACATTTTAGCGTAAAGTATCAAAATATACATTTTAGCGTAAAGTATCAAAATATACATTTTAGCGTAAAGTATCAAAATATACGTTTTAGCGTAAAGTATCAAAATATACATTTTAGCGTAAAGTATCAAAATATACATTTTAGCGTAAAGTATCAAAATATACATTTTAGCATAGTATCAAAATATACATTTTAGCGTAAAGTATCAAAATATACATTTTAGCGTAAAGTATCAAAATATACATTTTAGCGTAAAGTATCAAAATATACATTTTAGCGTAAAGTATCAAAATATACGTTTTAGCGTAAAGTATCAAAATATACGTTTTAGCGTAAAGTATCAAAATATACATTTTAGCGTAAAGTATCAAAATATACATTTTAGCGTAAAGTATCAAAATATACATTTTAGCGTAAAGTATCAAAATATACATTTTAGCGTAAAGTATCAAAATATACATTTTAGCGTAAAGTATCAAAATATACGTTTTAGCGTAAAGTGAGAATCATATAATTTGAAAGATGATATATTGGAATAACAGTAACAATTTGAGCAGTAAAATACACAACCCAAAAATCTGCAAAAGACAAGTGAAAGAACCAATATACACAAATCATACCATGAGGTTATATATACACTATTTTCAGCACACTCTCAGCATGCTACATGAACAGATTCTGGAGAGAGAGAGAAGATTAAGCCACCCAAAAGGTGGCACGGGCATGAATAGCCCATAAGTGGTGGCCCTTTTGAGCCATTACCAGTATCAAGAGCTGATACTGGAGATCTGTGGAGGTGCGACTGCACCCTGCGTGACGGGAGATGTCTCCCGTGGAGATTCTGGGGGGCGGCTATCCCGGATCAAAATCACTCCAAACACACAGCTTAAGACAGCTTAGATGTGACTTTAATATGGCTCAACGTACCTGGCAGTAAGCCCTCTCTTTGTGACAGGTGGCTAGGCATGATTCCAAATATCCATTTGCGAGTCTCCCTGCGGTCTCTGTTGTCTGAAGCCTGATGCTTTGAACAAACACTTTGATTACGGGCTCACCATAGCCCGTGCTACATGGACACTTCGTCCTAAGTAGCTAAATCTGAAACAACTTAGACTGAAATCGGAGTCTTTACACAAATCACATTAGCTAACAGACCCTTGAGGGGCTTGACCACCATCCGTCAAACACTTGTGTAACTATATATACGAAACCTGTGCATCTTTACCCGTGGCGGCTTTGTTTACATTAAGATCTTTTAGTCTGTAAACAATTTTGTTATAAACATCTCGTAGCGATTTGAAGCTCATAAACTCCTTAATAAATGAAATTTAAGCCACCAGAAGAAAAGACAGATGTAAATGTTTCGTAAGAGGGTGTGTAAATGATTGAATAATCCTGTCCCCCGTTTGTGAAAACCTTGTTCTTCAATAGTGTGTTCGAGGATCCTCCTTTAAAGATGACTCTTGGTGGGTTTATACACAACAGCCTTCTTCAGGTGGTTATTTCAGATACAGTTCACTAAAATGTATAATGTTAAAATCTACAAGGGCCGTGACGAGGATTCGAACCTGCGTCACGGCCGGCCCAAATCAAAAATGATTTGTTCATTTGATGCATCACGTTAGTGTGATCTGTGTGTAATGTATAATGGCGAAACACTGAATACATCTATACACACATGTAGTGAAACACGCGGCTAATACACCTATACACAGTATGGTAAAGCACACTTTTCAATGCACCTATACACGCGGATAACTCTCAAATACACCTATACACATGCTGATAAACCCCGCGATACACCTATACACATGCTGATAAAACCCGCGATACACCTATACACATGCTGATAAAACCAGCGATACACCTATACACATGCTGATAAAACCAGCGATACACCTATACACATGCTGATAAAACCCGCGATACACCTATACACATGCTGATAAAACCCCGCGATACACCTATACACATGCTGATAAAACCCCGCGATACACCTATACACATGCTGATAAAACCCCGCGATACACCTATACACATGCTGATGAAACCCCGCGATACACCTATACACATGCTGATAAAACCCGCGATACACCTATACACATGCTGATAAAACCCCGCGATACACCTATACACATGCTGATAAAACCCCGCGATACACCTATACACATGCTGATAAAACCCCGCGATACACCTATACACATGCTGATAAAACCCCGCGATACACCTATACACATGCTGATAACTTTCTATACATCTATACACACTGGGGGTGAAACATAGGAAAAGAATTTCTATAATAAAAGAACGGGAATGACCGCAAGAGCGACCAACAGATGTACAGAAATTTGAATTATATGGAAAAAAGAAAAGAAAATGGTACAAGAATGGAAACTAAGAGCTCAAAGTGGAAGAAGGAACAGAAAAAAGAGATAAACAAGAGGGAAAGCAAAACAGAAGAATAATGAACCAATTGCATTACTGCAAGAGAGAAAAAAAAGATTGCACTGAAAAAAAAAATTAATGAATTTGAAAACTGCCAGAAATAATTAGACGAAGCGTTGCCAAAGGAATCAGAAAATTCATGGTTGGAAAATAGTGCAAAAAAGTTGAAAAATGGCATTTGTCTCTGTTTCAAGAAACACGGGGAAGCTTTTCTTTGTCTAATTCAAAGTAGTTTCCTTCTTAAATGGTGAGTTAGTACCGCTTCTCTAATAAGATGAAAATATAATGACTATATCTTGATGATTTCGGGTCTTAGTGTCCTTGCGGCCCGGTCCAGACCTCCTTTTTGTTATACACCCCCAGGAAGCAGCCCGTAGCAGCTGTTCAACTCCCAGGTACCTATTTACTGCTAGGTAACATTGGCATCAGGGTGAAAGAAACTGCCCATTTGTTTCCACCGGGGAACGAACCCGGAACCTCAGGACTACGAATACCGAGTGCTGTCTACTCAGCCGTCAGACCATAGAATAAATGTAAATCATTTTTTCCGATTAGATCATATTCAGATGGCCTGAGATGCGGTGTAAATATCCTCTGTCTTCGGGAGTATGATAACTTGGGAATTTTGGAATCGCAGCAGGTCTATTGCATAATAAAACGCGGGTTTCGTATAGATTCATCTCCCTCTGTTGGTCCATATTTTACAGGTTCCATAGTGTTGGATCATACTAATTTGGTTCTGTTTAAATCCACCCTTTCGTTGGGTCATACTAGGTGGGGTCCTGTTTAGAGCCGCCCTAATCGCTGTTTGCCCATATTCCTATTAATTCTTAACCTGTTAAACCGTTTATTTAATGGCCTTTGGTGTCCTGGGGCACCCATTCATAGGTCCAATCCCAATCAGTGCTTCTCTATATCACTCCTTAAAATGTTTCCATCTTGAAATCATTCTTCTGACTTGTTCAGTCTGTTCCAGAACGTTTTTATATCCTTATGCAGACGATGAGTCAATCCTTATTTTCCAGGGGGCCAGATTCACGAAGCGGTTACGAACCTTTTTCATTTACGAACCTGGGGCTAGATTTGCGAAGAAGTTACTCAAACACTTACGAACCTGTATATCTTTTCTCATTCTTTGGCGGCTTTGTTTACAAATATCAAACGGTTAATGAGCTCCGAAGCACCAGGAGGCTGTTTATAACAGTAACAAAGTTGATTGGCAAGTTTTCATGCTTGTAAACTGTTTAGTAAATGTAACCAAAGCCTTCAAAGATTGAGGAAAGATGTACACGTTCGTAAGTACTTGCGTAACTGCTTCGTGGATCTGGCCCCAGGTGTGTGTGGCCTCCTTGCGTATACGCCTAACCCACTTAGAAAAGTCTAAGACAAATGCACACTTGCCGTGCGTTTCGTTAAAGTGCAGATACCTGGTTGATGGGGTTCTGGGAGTTGTTCTACTCCCCAAGTCCGGCCCGAGGCCAGGCTTGACTTGTGAGAGTTTGGTCCACCAGGCTGTTGCTTGGAGCGGCCCGCAGGCCCACATATACCTGGTTGATGGGGTTCTGGGAGTTCTTCTACTGCCCAAGCCCGGCCCGAGGCCAGGCTTGACTTGTGTTTGGTCCACCAGGCTGTTGCTTGGAGCGGCCCGCAGGCCCACATACCCACCACAGCCCGGTTGGTCCGGCACTCCTTGGAGGAAATAATCTAGTTTCCTCTTGAAGATGTCCACGGTTGTTCCTGTAATATTTCTGATTTCAGATGATTATCATTTCATATCTTCGTCGGAAAGGTCCTCCTTGACACCCGAGTTAAAGCTTTTTCATCCTTAACTAACATCCATCCAGGCCTGGTCGACGACCGGGCCGCGGGGACGCTAAGCCCTGGAAGCACCTCAAGGTATCCTTCTCTGGGTTGTCTTAACTCTAAATTCTGTAGAACGGCTGCCAGAGCTGCATAGTAGAGCCCCAGTTGGGTCTCGCCATAGCTTGATATACGAGCTAGATGATAGTGCCTGTTCTGTGGCTGATGCTTAATGTTATAAATTGCATCACAGGATTATTTGGTATATTGATGGTTTGGTGCCTCAGGTCAGGTCACGTCACGTCACGTCACGTCACGTCACGTCAGGTCAGGTCGCTGTCCTGGAAACACAAACCGAAACTCTCTCTCTTCCGCTTGTTACAACTTGTAATAAAGTTGTTACATCTTGGCTTAACGTGTTTATGACGTGTTAGAACGTTGTTACAACTTGCTATATTGGTTGTTATAACTGGTTAGGTGGTGTTAAAACTTGTTCGAACGTTGTACCAACGTCGTAGTTTCGGTGTGTGGGGGGCGGGTGCTAAACATGACATTCTGTTAAGATATAGTAGTCATGAATACATGACTACTATATCATGTATGCGTGACTACTATATCATGTATGCGTGACTACTATATCATGTATGCATGACTGTATTATTGATGTAATATGTAGCTTCATTATTTTCCGGTGTGTTAGCAAGGCATGAATACTGTTGTGAAGTATATTACAGGGAGCCCTTCTCTGGCGATGAAATCAAACATATGTTCTCTAAATGTTGTCTGCGGCAGTGGAATAGACTTTTGGTGTTAATCCCAACCAACATACAACGTAACCACGACGTCAGTGTACGTTGCCATAAGGTAAAAACGTTATTACAACGTTCTGGTTACATTGTGCGTGTGTGCTGGTTTAGGCGAGCCCTGCCATCATTGAGAACAGCCCGCCAAACACACACCGAAACTACGACGTTGGTACAAGTTTTAACATCTAACCAGTTATAACAACCAATATAGCAAGTTGTAACAACGTTCTAATACGTCATAAACACGTTAAACCAAGATGTAACAACTTTATTACAAGTTGTAACAAGCGGAAAATAGTTTAGGTTTGTGTTCGTGGAGTTCCTCGCGCACACAGGATGTAAGCTTCTAACTGTGGCTGTTGCTTCACCGCTCTTCAGGTGAGACCTAACTAACCAAACACGGCCTCTGAATATTCCAGACACTGTCAACCCGCCTAACCCACGACGAAACTACAACGGTGCTGCAACGTTCGAGCAAGTTTTAACACCGAACAAGTCGTTACAACGAAAACATAGAGACTTGTAATAAAGTTGTTAAAAGTTGCAACAAGCGGAAAATGAGCACAGTTACGTTGTGTGTTTACAGGAAATATCATAAATATATCGACAAAACATTAAAACCAAGTGAATAAAATCATCTTGTAACGTTATTACATTTACTCATCAAACAGTTCCCAAGAGTGGGAAACGCCACAGATGAATCCTGGGAAAGCAAGTTGGCCATCAAAGACACGCCCATGCTAATGCCGCCAACTCCGACAAAGAGAAACATGCGAACTGAAGAACAAAGTGACTCTGAGGCGTTTCTCTTAGCGAGGCGGCGGTGGGCGACGAACAAACTCTTAATATTGTCCTTAGGGGAGAGGATCGACTTCAAGAGGAACGAGGCGTCGAAGTGACTGACTTTGTGCAGTTGACAAACCTGATAGAACCATGAGATTCATAAACAAACACTCTAAGTTTGCTTTTGTCGATAAGGCTCAGTTTTGAGCTCCGCACGCGCACACAAACAGAGAAAGACACACACCACGACACACCACACCAGGATGGAATGCATTAGGCAGTGATGTGGTGGAGGCTGACTCCATACAGTTTCAAATGTAGATATGATGGAACCCAGTAGGCTCAGGAACTTGGACACCAGTTGATTGACAGTTGAGAGGCGGGACCAAAGACCCAAAGCTCAACCCTCGCAAGCACAAATACGTGAGTACAACAACCCATTCTCGACTCAAGTCCATTCCATCCAGCGGTCGCTCGCGCAGACGCATTCATAAATGTTAACATGCTGTTCATTCAAAACGGGAATTTTCTCAAGTATAAATTAATATAATATATTAGCATATTGTGCATATATAGGCTTAGGTTAGGTTAGGTGTTTAGGTTCTGTTGGCGATTATTTGTGTTTGTAGTACGTGGGTGAAGCATTTATAGCGTTGTGATTCGAAAAAAATTTGTCAGTGAAGCACTTGTTCCGGATATGTTCGAACGTCAGCAGTTGTGAGTCGTGTGTAAACCGCTTTTCATTCATAAACAGGGGGTTTGGCGGGTGCATGTAATAACTTTTGGATCTTTGTTTGGAGGACGGGCTGTTTATAGCGATGTGGTTCGAACAAAATTCGTCTGAAGCACTTGTTCCGGATATGTTCGAACGTCAGCAGTTGTGAGTCGTGTGTAAACCGCTTTTCATTCATAAACAGGGGGTTTGGCGGGTGCATGGAATCACTTTTGGATCTTTGTTTGGAGGACGGGCTGGAGTACAAATAGGCGAGTTCACTCACTCACTCACTCAGAGACGGGGTGGGGGGGGGCGAGGCTTCCGAAAGCGGTGTGCGAGGTTGGTAAACATTAAGGAAAAGTGGGAATGCCTTCCAGAATGTGTAGGAGGAACACAGTGTAAAATTACTGTATAGAATTTAATTAAAGTTGGGTTTAAGTGTTGACGAAGAGCGTTTTGCGTTTACCGGCAAAGGCTAATTTAATTCCTGGTTCGCGTTCGAAGGCCAAAATTTTGCTTAATACAGTTTTATCTTGAATTTTTATTTATTAGACTTTAAGTACTAGTAAATTGAATTTTAAAAGATCATTTTATATTTTCTCTTAATTACCTGTTATGAAAACTATTGCAACTTTGAGTTTAGCGAAAAAACTTTTACAAATTATCAATCGTTTACTCTAAACAGCTTTAATGATTGTAGTAACTACCGAAGGGTCGTTTAAGTTACAGGTAAATATACATCTTGGTGTTGTGTAGAGCTGAACCTTACAAGACATTGGTGCAACCTTATTAAGACGGACTCGAGGCTCGCAATCTGGTCGACTGAGTTTATATTTGCTTCAGAATACCTATGATTAGATTAATGCTCCTTTGTTTTCATATGAAAACATATCTGCCTCGTTCTTTAGGTAAACTGAAAGCTGGTTGATGGAGCTGGTTGATAGAGCCATCAGTTAGCTCTATCAACCAGGTCTGATAGCTCAGATCAACCAAGTCTGATGGGTCAGATCAACCAGGTCTGATAGTTCGGATCAACCAGGTCTGATAGTTCGGATCAACCAGGTCTGATAGTTCGGATCAACCAGGTCTGATAGCTCGGATCAACCAGGTCTGATAGCTCGGATCAACGGGTCTGATAGCTCGGATCAACGAGGCTTAAGGATGGTTGAAGTCCTTGTTCTTCGTCGTATTCACAGAAGCAGTCATCCTCAAAATTGTCTCGAAGCATTCTCACATGGCCTAGTGTGGGACCTTTGACCTGATCTCTCTGTTCACCTACCAGTAAATGGGTACCTGGGAGTTAGTCGGCTATTGTGGTTGCATCCTGGCATCAAAGGGAAGGCCAGTGCTTGTCCGGGGAAGCCCTTACACCTGATGCGTGTGTTCACCCAACAGTCAAACACCAAGGAGTTTGTCAGTTGTTTTGAGTTGCATTCTGAGGGAAGGAAGGAATTATCAAGGGAAAGCACCAAGCCATTACGACTATATAGCACTGGGAAGGGGTCAGGATAAGGATTTGGGATGGGACGGGGGAATGGAATGGTGCCCCAACCGCTTGGACGGTCGGGGATTGAACGCCGATCAGCATGAAGTGAGACCGTCGCTCTACCGTCCAGCCCAAGTGGTTGGGTGGACGGTAGAGCGACGATCGTAAGCTTAAGGAAACCTCGATAACCCAAAGAAACCTTTTCATCTCCTCACAATGAGAAATCAGAGGATGCTGGAGACGTGGTAACCCATATATTTGATCCATATGGTTGTTATTGTGTGCAATAAATACATGTTGAATGACTAGGATGTGTATCAACTCCTTTATGCCAGAGTATAGCATCTCAGAAGGCCTAAAGTTTCAGTTGGACACCAGATGGGGGTCTCTGGGAGGCTTCCTTGTAGTGGGTGCTGGTGACTTAGTTGGTAGGACTGCGGATTGCTGTTTTCATGTATGGGGTTCGAGGGTTAGATAGTTCCAAGTGAATGAGACGATTACATGGTGCCATCAAGACTTTTCACTGGACATAATTGGTGTATATATATATATATATATATATATGACACGATCATTGTCTGTGAGACCCATTCAGATTCTACTTGGTGTTTTCCTGTCCACAACTCTTGTCTATATTGTGTGTTTCTGCTTGATGGTGTTTCTGCTTGGTGTTTCTGCTTGGTGTTTCTGCTTGGTGTTTCTGCTTGATGTTTCTGCTTGGTGTTTCTGCTTGATGGTGTTTCTGCTTGATGGTGTTTCTGCTTGATGGTGTTTCTGCTTGATGGTGTTTCTGCTTGATGGTGTTTCTGCTTGATGGTGTTTCTGCTTGATGGTGTTTCTGCTTGATGGTGTTTCTGCTTGATGGTGTTTCTGCTTGATGTTTCTGCTTGGTGTTTCTGCTTGGTGTTTCTGCTTGATGGTGTTTCTGCTTGATGGTGTTTCTGCTTGATGGTGTTTCTGCTTGATGGTGTTTCTGCTTGATGGTGTTTCTGCTTGATGGTGTTTCTGCTTGGTGTTTCTGCTTGGTGGTGTTTCTGCTTGGTGGTGTTGCTTGGTGGTGTTTCTGCTTGGTGGTGTTTCTGCTTGGTGGTGTTTCTGCTTGGTGGTGTTTCTGCTTGGTGGTGTTTCTGCTTGGTGGTGTTTCTGCTTGGTGGTGTTTCTGCTTGGTGGTGTTTCTGCTTGGTGGTGTTTCTGCTTGGTGTTTCTGCTTGATGGTGTTTCTGCTTGATGGTGTTTCTGCTTGGTGGTGTTTCTGCTTGGTGGTGTTTCTGCTTGATGGTGTTTCTGCTTGATGGTGTTTCTGCTTGATGGTGTTTCTGCTTGGTGTTTCTGCTTGGTGTTTCTGCTTGGTGTTTCTGCTTGGTGTTTCTGCTTGGTGTTTCTGCTTGGTGTTTCTGCTTGGTGTTTCTGCTTGGTGTTTCTGCTTGGTGTTTCTGCTTGGTGTTTCTGCTTGGTGGTGTTTCTGCTTGATGGTGTTTCTGCTTGCTGTTGTCTCTGCTGCAGCTGTCAAGTTACCCTCACCGTTGTAATTACCAGTTACACAGATAAGAACAAGCTTGAATGCCCTAGATCCATTTTCCTTACAAATTCCGTTTTGAGGGCCATTGTGTTGCATATCGGATAATCGATCGCCTTTCATCCTTCTTCACTATGCAATGAAGCTGAACTAGTCTACCGATATTTTTTGCGTGAAATTGGGCTTTGCATTGTCGACGAGATCTAATGGGGGTTTCCACCTCTCCCACCCCCATGTCAAAGGAGGTTGTTAATTAACTTCGCGCACTCACAGAGGCGCTTGATTCCTCTTTTATCATTCGCACGAGGCTGTGGAGGCCAGTCTGGGGGCGTAGTCTTCTTTGTGACCTCCAGGAGGAGGAGGAGGGAGGTATGGGATAGAGGCATGAAGGCTGGAGGGATAGGGGGAATAGAGGCATGAAGGCTGGAGGGATAGGGGGAATAGAGGCATGAAGGCTGGAGGGATAGGGGGAATAGAGGCATGAAGGCTGAAGGGATAGGGGGAATAGAGGCATGAAGGCTGGAGGGATAGGGGGAATAGAGGCATGAAGGCTGGAGGGATAGGGGGAATAGAGGCATGAAGGCTGGAGGGATAGGGGGAATAGAGGCATGAAGGCTGGAGGGATAGGGGGAATAGAGGCATGAAGGCTGGAGGGATAGGGGGAATAGAGGCATGAAGGCTGGAGGGATAGGGGGAATAGAGGCATGAAGGCTGGAGGGATAGGGGGAATAGAGGCATGAAGGCTGGAGGGATAGGGGGAATAGAGGCATGAAGGCTGGAGGGATAGGGGGAATAGAGGCATGAAGGCTGGAGGGATAGGGGGAATAGAGGCATGAAGGCTGGAGGGATAGGGGGAATAGAGGCATGAAGGCTGGAGGGATAGGGGGAATAGAGGCATGAAGGCTGGAGGGATAGGGGAATAGAGGCATGAAGGCTGGAGGGATAGGGGGAATAGAGGCATGAAGGCTGGAGGGATAGGGGGAATAGAGGCATGAAGGCTGGAGGGATAGGGGGAATAGAGGCATGAAGGCTGGAGGGATAGGGGGAATAGAGGCATGAAGGCTGGAGGGATAGGGGGGAATAGAGGCATGAAGGCTGGAGGGATAGGGGGGAATAGAGGCATGAAGGCTGGAGGGATAGGGGGGAATAGAGGCATGAAGGCTGAAGGGATAGGGGGGAATAGAGGCATGAAGGCTGAAGGGATAGGGGGAATAGAGGCATGAAGGCTGAAGGGATAGGGGGAATAGAGGCATGAAGGCTGGAGGGATAGGGGGAATAGAGGCATGAAGGCTGGAGGGATAGGGGGAATAGAGGCATGAAGGCTGGAGGGATAGGGGGAATAGAGGCATGAAGGCTGGAGGGATAGGGGGAATAGAGGCATGAAGGCTGGAGGGATAGGGGGAATAGAGGCATGAAGGCTGAAGGGATAGGGGGAATAGAGGCATGAAGGCTGGAGGGATAGGGGGAATAGAAGGATGGTGTGAGGAAATGGAAAGTGGGAAGGTCAAAGTCCAGCTCAATTTTCCTATTTATTATTAACATCTTTATTGACAAAATTAATTGCAATTTTGCCTAATCTGAGGATTTCAATTAAGTCCTATTAAAGTGAGGATAATGCTGGTATTCACTGTCACGCAGGACAGAGGTAACACCAATTCTCATAACAGGAGACAATGAGCCCCACTGGAGGACTCATCATACCAACACAGCATAACTAATGATGAATTACAATGCTCCAGGCTGATCATCGTCGTATTTAAGGTACTTATAACTCAAGGAGCATATTGTGAGGTAAAAAATGTTAATTTCAAATGATATTAAAGCAAAAGGATGGATAAACCTTCACAATCTTTGATGAATTGTTCCTTCAAAACAATTCTAGTCACCTAAGAAACGAAAGTTATGAAAGGAAATATATATATATATATATATATATATATATATATATATATATATATATATATATATATATATATATATATATATATACACGTCGTGCAAATTATACAAATAAGTGTAATACACTCTATAGTAAAAAAAAAAAAAAAAAAAAATATATATATATATAAAATTTTAGCAAATTTCATTAATACCTACAGCAAATTAAAAATACTACATTTTAGCATCTCAGATAAGGGGGGTACCTTTTTATTTTAGTGTATTTTACAATTAAATTACTCCCTACATAGGCTATAGAAAAGGTAATTATAGCATTTGCTCCCTAATGACAAAGGCAGTCAGGCACTAGACCAGTAACAGACTTTAGACGAACTTCAGACTTTAGACGAACTTCAGACTTTAGACGAACTTCAGACTTTAGACGAACTTCAGACTTTAGACGAACTTCAGACTTTAGACGAACTTCAGACTTTAGACGAACTTCAGACTTTAGACGAACTTCAGACTTTAGACGAACTTCAGACTTTAGACGAACTTCAGACTTTAGACGAACTTTCGACTTTAGACGAACTTCAGACTTTAGACGAACTTCAGACTTTAGACGAACTTCAGACTTTAGACGAACTTCAGACTTTAGACGAACTTCAGACTTTAGACGAACTTCAGACTTTACAGACTTTACTTTACAGACTTTACACACAGAAATCACACTAACGTGATGCATCAAATGAACAAGAATCTTTTTACCCTGTCGTAGCTCAGTCGATTAAGGCAGTGTGTCTGGGATGCTCCCTGACGCAGGTTCGAATCCTCGTCACGGCCCTTGTGGATTTGTTCAGATTCACTGTTATTGGTTTTATGCAAGGATAAAACTGCGAACCTCATTTATCAAACAGGAGGCCAACTGTAGAGACAATTAACTGGTTTAACTTACTCGTTAATGAAAATAGATTTCTCTGAAGTTCAAGTATGTTTGAGACATGGAAAAATACTTCTCAAAGGGATAGAGTAGCTTAGGCTATTTCTACTTTCTCTGAACTGTAACATTTTACATTTAGAATTTGAATAGGTTTTGTTGGCCTAGGCTAGGATTAGGTTAAGCTGGCCTAGGCTAGGCCAGGATTAGATTAGGTTCGGCTAGAATTAGATTAGGCTGGGCTAGGATCGGATACAATAGGATATGATTGGTTAGGTTAGGTCTGGTGTTTTAATTATATTGGCAAGTATTTATAATTGCTTATAACGCTTTGTTTTTAACTGAATCGCTAAATCACTAGCTACCGTTTAAAACATATTGGGCTAGAACTAATGGGCGAAGCATTGAGGTGCGATTCGAACACATGAAGAGACAATAAGCACTGATCCGAAAAATTTCGAGCGTAATCAGTTCGAGTCGTATGTAAAGAGTATTTCACTCATAAAGAAGGGATTTGGGATGGGTTCAGGGGGGGGGGAGGGGGGAAAGAATGGATTACCTAACACAGTACTCGAGTGACACTCAAGAGAAACACCTTTGTCCCAATTGGAAACCAGTTGACCAACCGGTAGCCTGGTTGGTTGAGAACCATGTTCTTGACCAGAACTACGAACTACGTAGAACTACTCGTAGGATTACTCGTAGGATTACTCGTAGAACTACGGAGGAACTAGAGCTACAGAAGTACGGTCTTAGGCTTTTGTTGTCCCAGGTTCAAGGATCAGATGGTCCAAGTGAATATACATACATACATACATACATACATGGGCACAGAAGATTACAACACCGATCTTCAAAAAATACAAATCAACTGCCATGAATGGAAAATCTCTTCATCTGAGCATACTTTCGAGAATTCCATTCTTCAGATATCTAGGACAGGCTGAGGGACAATGATCGATGAAGATCAAGCCAACAAAGAGGTGGCACGGGCATGAATAACCCGTAAATGATATACAATGGAGGAGAGGGGAAGAAAGCTATTAAGAGGGTAAGGAGAATGGTGGGCACATTAGCGTTATATGGAGGTTATCTTGAGGTTATCTTGAGGATTTCGGGGCTTAGTGTCCCCGCGGCCCGGTCCTCGACCAGACCTTTTTGTTACACATCCCCAGGAAGCAGCCTGTAACAGCTGTCTAACTCCCAGGTACCTATTTACTGCTAGGTGAACAGGCATCAGGGTGAGAGAGATTCTGCCCAATTGTTTCCGCCTCCGCCGGGGATCGAACCAGGAACTTCAGGACTACGAATCCCGAGCGCTGTCCACTCAGCCGTCAGGCCACAGGCATCATTGGTACTCAGACGACGCTAACAGGTCTCACCCCATTGCTATTCCCAGTGTAAATTTGTATGCATGTGTGTTCACCGAATATTTTCCCTGGTCCTTGCCTGACGACCCGAGATAACTGCAGTACGATTTTTCTCAGTCATTCACGCGAGGTCAATAAACTCCCCAGTTACCGTCAATTATTTTTCCATACATTCGAGTTTCCCGACAAAGGAGGAGCAACTGAGACCCCGTCCACCGCCTCGCCGGCAGGCAGGCCGGCAAATTTGACGGTGACAATGGAATATCAGAGCTGAGGAGCAACTGAGACCCCGTCCATCGCCTCCCCGGCAGGCAGGCAGGCAGGCAAATTTGACGGTGACAATGGAATATCAGAGCTGAGGAGCAACTGAGACCCCGTCCACCGCCTCGCCGGCAGGCAGGCAGGCAAATTTGACGGTGACAAAGGGATATCAGAGCTGAGGAGCAACTGAGACCCCGTCCACCGCCTCGCCGGCAGGCAAATTTGACGGTGACAAAGGGATATCAGAGCTGAGGAGCAACTGAGACCCCGTCCACCGCCTCGCCGGCAGGCAGGCAGGCAAATTTGACGGTGACAAAGGAATATCAGAGCTGCAATTTTGCGTTTTATTGTCAAGTTGAGCTCCCGGAGGTAATTTGTGGTGGAGAATGACCACGGAAAGTGGAGGAAAAAATGGAAGGTGTTGCAGAGTGATATAAATAGATCTGCGAAATACAGTAAGGATGGAAAATACACGAACGCACGCACACGCACGTGTAGTTTGGTGGAGTGGTTGTAGTACTGGACACGCCAAGGGACATGGAAGGCCTGGCTGATTAGGTTCGAATCCTTCATTTAAGAAGTTTCTTGAAGATTTAATAGAGCCCAATAAGCTCCATAATCTGTGCACCAGTTGATTGACAATTGAGAGGCGGGACCAAAGAGCCAAAGCTCAACCCCCACAAGCACAACTAGGCGAATATAACTAGGCGAGTACAGTTGATTGACAGTTGAGAGGCGGGATAAAAAAAAAAACTTAGCTCAACCCCCGCAAGAACAATTAAGGTGCACTTGGGAATGCATTAGGCAGTGATGTGGTGGAGGCTGACTCCATACACAGTTTCAAATGTAGATATGATAGAGCCCAATAGGCTCAGGAAACTGTACACCTGTTGATTGACGGTTGAGAGGCGGGACCAAAGAGCCAGAACTCAACCCCCGCAAGCACAATTAAGGTGCACTTGGGAATGCATTAGGCAGTGATGTGGTGGAGGCTGACTCCATACACAGTTTCAAATGTAGATATGATAGAGCCCAATAGGCTCAGGAACCTGTACACCTGTTGATTGACAACTCCTATCCTGCCAGTATAAATAATACATTTCTCACTCACTCTCACAATGAAACTACCAAACTACCAATGCGACACGAATGCCAACATTCATATAATCTTTTATGATGGACTTAACTCTTCCGTGTGGCATAGTCGTTAAGGGAAAATAATGGTGTCAGGCATCAGATTTAACAAGAATAAATGAGGGCAGTTTGCACGCAATTTCAGACGTAACCATCGTCTGCGTGAAGACAGATCCAGGTCAATGAGCCTCTTATTAAGTCCTGTCTGTCGTGTACAGTTAAATCAGAAGCAATTCTTTACAAATATACATATACATCCTTTTTCAGGATGAGAGGATGGTAGTGCTGTTAAGGCAGTATGAGTGGCTAGATTACATATATGCTTTGTATAACCGTGTCTACTTGAAGCTTGAGAATGTAATATGATAGGACACATACACATTGTGTATATAACTATATCTGCCTAATAGAAACTTGGAAAGAACACATACACATTGTGTATATAACTATATCTGCCTAATAGAAACTTGGAAAGAACACATACACATTGTGTATATAACTATATCTGCCTAATAGAAACTTGGAAATATGATATACTCACAATGTTTATGTAATCTGACTGTACCTGCCTATTAAAATCTTTGTTCTGATAGGATTGATTTGATAAACATCACAGAAATATGCACCTACCTGAAGCATCACTGAGAGCAGTCTGCAATAACCATGAAACAAATTGCGTAATTTTGATGCGAAAAAAAGAGGCCACTGATAATGCTATGATTGGGGGGCGTTGATTTGCACATGCAAATGAGGAAGAACAAAATTGGTTAATCATTTATGTACTGATTTACAAGATTGTTAATTTTTTATGAAAAGATTTCTTAAATCATAACTGCATTCAGTAGCACGCTGCAGCGTGTCTGGAAAAAATAGGTTGCATGAGATAGTTATTGAAGATTGGTGTTTGTCTAAATTGTAAGGAAGGTTTCGTCTTTGATGTAGACCTAAGTTATGGTAGGCCTATTTTGTGAGGTAAGGGGAGATTATAAGTCGGGTAAAGCTTGTTAATAGACTTGTTAAACGGTTGAATTAGATAAAGGTGTTGTGCATTTGAGAGGGTAAGCGGGGTTGAGGAATATTGGAATTGAATCACGTGACATTGAGAGGTAGAAAGTGGTTAGGAAGTAGAAGAGGGGGGGGGGGTGAGATTGAGAATTGATTGACGGAGTTTGAGGAGACTTTAGAGGTTGATGAAGAAAGTTGAGAGAGAGAGAGTTGTAGGGGCGGATGGATTTGATGTGTTGAGAGGGGGAGAGAGAGAGAGAGAGAGAGGGGGAGATGAGGAGGGAGAGAGGGAGAGGGAGAGAGGGAGATGAGGGAGGGAGAGAGAGAGGGAGGGAGAGAGGGAGAGGAGGAGGGAAGGAGAGGGAGGGAGGGGAGGGAGGGAGGGAGAGGAGGGAGGGAGGGAGGGAGAGGAGGGAGGGAGGGAGGGAGGGAGAGAGGGAGGGAGAGAGAGGAGGGGGGGGGAAGAGATTGGGTTTACTAGAGCCTGATGAGTAGGGAACGGTTGAGGATAGATTAGGGAGGGGGTTGAGAAGGGGGGGGGGTAGCCTTATAGGGGTCAGTATAGGGGTATGTAGCTTCACAAACCCAGTAACTACTGATATAAAAGTAATTCTATTGCTCATTCGTAGTTAGGCGTCACTAAATAATCCCCCATTAAAACTAATCATTGGAATCATGGAAGATATATATAAACCTAATCGTATATTCCGGCTCATTTACCGCTGGAGATTGGGCTCTTAACGTTACCGCGGGAGATTGGGCTAGTGACGTTACCGCGGGAGATTGGGCTCTTAACGTTACCAATGGGAGATTGGGCTCTTAACGTTACCGCGGGAGATTGGGCTCTTGACGTTACCGCGGGAGATTGGGCTAGTAACGTTACCGCGGGAGATTGGGCTAGTGACGTTACCGCGGGAGATTGGGCTCTTGACGTTACCGCGGGAGATTGGGCTCTTGACGTTACCGCGGGAGATTGGGCTCTTGACGTTACCGCGGGAGATTGGGCTAGTAACGTTACCGCGGGAGATTGGGCTAGTAACGTTACCGCGGGAGATTGGGCTAGTGACGTTACCGCGGGAGATTGGGCTAGTGACGTTACCGCGGGAGATTGGGCTAGTGACGTTACCGCGGGAGATTGGGCTAGTAACGTTACCGCGGGAGATTGGGCTAGTGACGTTACCGCGGGAGATTGGGCTCTTAACGTTACCGCGGGAGATTGGGCTAGTAACGTTACCGCGGGAGATTGGGCTAGTAACGTTACCGCGGGAGATTGGGCTAGTGACGTTACCGCGGGAGATTGGGCTAGTGACGTTACCGCGGGAGATTGGGCTAGTGACGTTACCGCGGGAGATTGGGCTAGTGACGTTACCGCGGGAGATTGGGCTAGTGACGTTACCGCGGGAGATTGGGCTAGTGACGTTACCGCGGGAGATTGGGCTAGTGACGTTACCGCGGGAGATTGGGCTAGTGACGTTACCGCGGGAGATTGGGCTAGTAACGTTACCGCGGGAGATTGGGCTAGTGACGTTACCGCGGGAGATTGGGCTAGTGACGTTACCGCGGGAGATTGGGCTAGTAACGTTACCGCGGGAGATTGGGCTAGTAACGTTACCGCGGGAGATTGGGCTAGTGACGTTATCGTGGGAGATTGGGCTAGTGACGTTACCGTGGGAGATTGGGCTAGTGACGTTACCGTGGGAGATTGGGCTAGTGACGTTACCGCGGGAGATTGGGCTATTGACGTTACCGCGGGAGATTGGGCTAGTAACGTTACCTCGGGAGATTGGGCTAGTGACGTTACCGCGGGAGATTGGGCTAGTGACGTTACCGCGGGAGATTGGGCTCTTGACGTTACCGCGGGAGATTGGGCTCTTGACGTTACCGCGGGAGATTGGGCTGTTGACGTTACCGCGGGAGATTGGGCTCTTGACGTTACCGCGGGAGATTGGGCTCTTGACGTTACCGCGGGAGATTGGGCCTAGTAACGTTACTGTGGGAGATTGGGCTGTTAACGTTATCGTGGGAGATTGGGCTAGTGACGTTACCGCGGGAGATTGGGCTAGTAACGTTACCGCGGGAGATTGGGCTAGTGACGTTACCGCGGGAGATTGGGCTAGTGACGTTACCGCGGGAGATTGGGCTAGTGACGTTACCGCGGGAGATTGGGCTAGTGACGTTACCGCGGGAGATTGGGCTAGTGACGTTACCGCGGGAGATTGGGCTATTGACGTTACCGCGGGAGATTGGGCTATTAACGTTACCGCGGGAGATTGGGCTAGTGACGTTACCGCGGGAGATTGGGCTAGTAACGTTACCGCGGGAGATTGGGCTAGTAACGTTACCGTGGGAGATTGGGCTAGTGACGTTACCGCGGGAGATTGGGCTAGTGACGTTACCGCGGGAGATTGGGCTAGTGACGTTACCGCGGGAGATTGGGCTAGTGACGTTACCGCGGGAGATTGGGCTAGTAACGTTACCGCGGGAGATTGGGCTAGTAACGTTACCGCGGGAGATTGGGCTAGTAACGTTACCGCGGGAGATTGGGCTAGTAACGTTACCGCGGGAGATTGGGCTGTTAACGTTACCAATGGGAGATTGGGCTCTTGACGTTACCGCGGGAGATTGGGCTCTTGACGTTACCGCGGGAGATTGGGCTGTTGACGTTACCAATGGGAGATTGGGCTCTTGACGTTACCGCGGGAGATTGGGCTCTTGACGTTACCGCGGGAGATTGGGCTAGTGACGTTACCGCGGGAGATTGGGCCTAGTAACGTTACTGTGGGAGATTGGGCTAGTGACGTTACCGCGGGAGATTGGGCTAGTGACGTTACCGCGGGAGATTGGGCTAGTGACGTTACCGTGGGAGATTGGGCTAGTGACGTTACCGCGGGAGATTGGGCTAGTGACGTTACCGCGGGAGATTGGGCTAGTAACGTTACCGCGGGAGATTGGGCTAGTAACGTTACCGCGGGAGATTGGGCTGTTAACGTTACCAATGGGAGATTGGGCTCTTGACGTTACCGCGGGAGATTGGGCTCTTGACGTTACCGCGGGAGATTGGGCCTAGTAACGTTACTGTGGGAGATTGGGCTGTTAACGTTATCGTGGGAGATTGGGCTAGTGACGTTACCGTGGGAGATTGGGCTAGTGACGTTACCGTGGGAGATTGCATTATCGTTGCATGATCTTAGTTGCTCATGATTTGCAATATATAAAAGTTTTCTGCCTCAGTGCACTTATTTCCCCCCCCCCCCCTATTGCCTGCTCAGCATCTTGGCTAACGATTCGAAGCTGGGAAGAAAGTTAAGATGGAGGAAAGAAACTCAGTGAGATAGAGCAAACTCTTAGATACTGAGGGGGGAAAAAGTTTTATTTAACAAACTGAGAGATTGAGAAACTTGGTTTCATTCAGGGAAGAAACTGAGATATTGAAGAAAATCTGTAAAACAGGAAAAAAAGATTCTGGGAAGAAACAATGTAATACACAGGTAAAAAAAAAATAACTGATTTACGAAAGATGTATTTTCCCGTCAGAGATAACAAGCAGAACGGGTATGAGACGAGTATCATTATCTGTATCAACGTTAACTCAAGATCATGTTCAAAAGATGTTATTTTTTAGTGAATTCGAGCGTCTGTCTTCACGTCTAGGAACGTCAATCTGGAGAGAGAAGCTTTGAAACAACATTAAAGGCGCTCTCGATATTTTTTATGTAGTAGATATTCCCTCTTCAGCCTATAAATGGGTTGAAAATTGGACCCACGAAAGCAAATATGAACGGAAATTTGAAAAGGGGGGGGGGGAGCCTGCGGTTATATTAAAAATATTAGTCGGGGCCAGATTCACGAAGCAGTTACAAATAGCTTACGGCCCTGTCCATCTTTTCTCAATCTTTGGCGGCTTTGTTTACAATTATTAAACAGTTAATGAGCTCCGAAGCACTAGGAGACTGTTTATAACAATAACAGTTGATTGGGACGTTCTCATGCTTGTAAACTGTTTAATAAATGTAACCAAAGCCGTCAAAGATTGAGGAAAATGTACACGTTCGTAAGTGCTTTCGTAACTGCTTCGTGAATCTGGCCCCAGGTTCGTAAGTGCTTGCGTAACTGCTTCGTGAATCTGGCCCCAGCTTCGGTGGCGTATCTTCGAAGCACAGAAAAAATCTATGATGCATTCCTCGAGCTTATCCGTCAGGATTGTTGAACGTAGGTTAAGTGGGAGGAGGTACTCTAGTCGACACAGTCCAGTATTATGTTCCTTTCAACGTTAGTGAACAGACTTTGAACGTGAAGATCATGCGGGATTCTCTCGGTTTAAGAACCTCGATGAATTCTTCGCTAGACTTGAGGGGGAATGTGGTCGGGATGAACGGAGAGACTTTGGTTCAGCCTCTTTGCAAGTCGATGTGAAGATCGGCGAGATAATAGGCCTAAGGTGGTAAACCTTAAGGCCTATAATCCCTCCCAAGTGCAATATGGTCAAACTGGCTCAAAGTTCTCACTATGATTCTGAATACTTGAATCTAAAATACTTGAAGACAATCGACTTGAGAATGGTCCAGGACGGACCGAAACGTCGTCGTCCCTTCACCTTCTAGTGTGTGGTCTGGTCAGCAATGATCCTAAATATTTTTGTTACATTTACTGAACACCAAAGAACCATCGTCATTCAACTTGGCGGAGATATGATCCAGGTATTGGACCGTCTTGGGTGAGAACAGCGGTACCTCGGTCTTTCCTTAAGTCAGTGTGAGGAGAAGCCGGGCAGACTGTCAATAGACAAAGCCAGAGACGCGCAGTAGGCAGCTCCCATGGTGGCTGGTGAAGCTTTGTGTTTGGTGGGGGAGAGTAGTGGTGTGTTTGGTGGTGGTGGTGGTGGGAGAGGAGTGGTGTGTTTGGTGGTGGTGGTGGGGAGAGAGTAGTGGTGTTTGGTGGTGGTGGTGGGGGAGAGTAGTGGTGTGTTTGGTGGTAGTGGTGTGTTTGGTGGTGGGGGAGAGTAGTGGTGTGTTTGGTGGTGGTGGTGGGGAGAGAGTAGTGGTGTGTTTGGTGGTGGTGGTGGGGAGAGAGTAGTAGTGTGTTTGGTGGTGGTGGTGGGGGAGAGTAGTGGTGTGTTTGGTGGTGGTGGGGGGAGAGTAGTGGTGTGTTTGGTGGTGGTGGGGGGAGAGTAGTGGTGTGTTTGGTGGTGGTGGTGGGGGAGAGTAGTGGTGTGTTTGGTGGTGGTGGTGGGGGAGAGTAGTGGTGTGTTTGGTGGTGGTGGTGGGGGAGAGTAGTGGTGTGTTTGGTGGTGGTGGTGGTGGGTGTGTTTGGTGGGGTGGTGGTGGTGGGGGAGAGTAGTGGTGTGTTTGGTGGTGGTGGTGGGGGAGAGTAGTGGTGTGTTTGGTGGTGGTGGTGGGGAGTAGTAGTGGTGTGTTTGGTGGTGGTGGTGGTGGGGGAGAGTAGTGGTGTGTTTGGTGGTGGTGGTGGGGGAGAGTAGTGGTGTGTTTGGTGGTGGGGGAGAGTAGTGGTGTGTTTGGTGGTGGGGGAGAGTAGTGGTGGTTTGGTGGTGGGGGAGAGTAGTGGTGTGTTTGGTGGTGGGGGAGAGTAGTGGTGGTTTGGTGGTGGGGGAGAGTAGTGGTGTGTTTGGTGGTGGGGGAGAGTAGTGGTGTGTTTGGTGGTGGTGGTGGAGGAGAGTAGTGTGTTTGGTGGTGGTGGTGGGGGAGGAGTGGTGTGGTGGTGGTGGTGGGGGAGTAGTGGTGTGTTTGGTGGTGGTGGTGGGGGAGAGTAGTGGTGTGGGTGAGAGTTGTGGTGTGTTTGGTGGTGGTGGTGGAGGAGGAGAGTAGTGGTGTGTTTGGAGAGGGAAGACAGTGTTGTGTTTCACTGGCTGGTAAACCCGACACAGCCACCCGCCAAGCCTTGTGAACCAACACTGTAGGTTACACGCCTGTTTAGGGAGTCGAATATTCGGTAAAAATATATACACACACTTCAGACACAAGAGTATTCATATGTTCTGTACAAAGGGTTTACAAAGGTTTTCAAACGGCAACAGACGATTAGATTCAAACTAAACTAATTCTTTATAGAAATGGAGTTATGAGCCACAATTTTAAGAAGCATGTCCAGTTCCATAACCAATGGACCACGACAGACTCTTCAAAAGTGTCGGTAGTCGGAGAGTATTTACCTGATTGATAGGGTTCTGGGAGTTCTTCTACTCCCCAAGCCCGGCCCGAGGCCAGGCTTGACTTGTGAGAGTTTGGTCCACCTGGCTGTTGCTTGCAGCGGCCCGCAGGCCCACATATACCTGGTTGATGGGGTTCTGGGAGTTCTTCTACTCCCCAAGCCCGGCCCGAGGCCAGGCTTGACTTGTGAGAGTTTGGTCCACCTGGCTGTTGCTTGCAGCGGCCCGCAGACCCACATATACCTGGTTGATGGGGTTCTGGGAGTTCTTCTACTCCCCAAGCCCGGCCCGAGGCCAGGCTTGACTTGTGAGAGTTTGGTCCACCAGGCTGTTGCTTGGAGCGGCCCGCAGGCCCACATATACCTGGTCCTACTCCCCAAGCCCGCCGAGGCCAGGCTTGACTTGTGAGAGTTTGGTCCACCAGCTGTTGCTTGGAACGGCCCGCAGGCCCACATATCCACCACAGCCCGGTTGGTCCGGCACTCCTTGGAGGAATAAATCTAGTTTCCTCTTGAAAATGTCCACGGTTGTTCCAGCAATATTTCTTATGCTCGCTGGGAGGACGTTGAACAACCGCGGACCTCTGATGTTTATACAGTGTTCTCTGATTGTGCCCATGGCACCTCTGCTCTTCACTGGTTCTATTCTGCATTTTCTATGTCGTTCACTCCAGTATGTTATTTTACTGTGTAGATTTGGTACTTGGCCCTCCAGTATCTTCCAGGTGTATATTATTTGCTATCTCTCTCTCGTCTTCTTTCTAGTGAGTACATTTGGAGGGCTTTGAGACGAGAAACGGAAAGAGAACCGTTTTAGTTGTACAAGTCCCGGGTATTCAAACCCGTCTTAATACGTCTTACGTTCTCAAAGTGAGTACATTTGGAGGGCTTTTGAGACGATCCCAATAATTCAGGTGCTTTATCTCGTCATTATATTCTCTGTATTCCGTCTATTGCATTCCCTTTTTCATTCATTCTGTATTCCCTCTGTCTATATATTACCCGACCACTTAGTGGCCAGAGATCACAGATAATTTTCATCAAATCAATTCACTATTGAGGAAAACGCAAGTCTCAAATGTTCGTTCGAACATTTACAGCCTGTGGAGCCTAAAAATGACATTTTTTGTAAACATCTGTAAATATTCGAACATTTACAGCCTGTGGAGCCTAAAAATGACATTTTTTGTAAACATCTGTAAATGTTCGAACATTTACAGCCTAAAAATGACGCGTGTCATTTTTATCCAGGCCAGGATTGATCAAGCATTTACTCGCCAACTTACGAAACCTGTAAATCTTTCCTCAATCATGATGGCTTCGTTTACATTTATTCAACAGTTTAGGAGCTTCAGAACATTGCATTCTAAAGGTTTGTTTTAATGAACCTCGTAGTGCTTCGGCGCTCGTAGAGTTCATTGTATGTAAATAAAACCGCCGTGTTTGAAGAAAGAGGTACAGGTTTCGTAAGTGCTTGCGTAACTGCTTCGTGAATCTAGGCCCAGGTTTGTAAGTGCTTGCGTAACTGCTTCGTGAATCTAGGCCCAGGTTCGTAAGTGCTTGCGTAACTGCTTCGTGAATCTGGTCCCAGGTTCGTAAGTGCTTGCGTAACTGCTTCGTGAATCTGGTCCCAGGTTCGTAAGTGCTTGCGTAACTGCTTCGTGAATCTAGGCCCAGGTTCGTAAGCGCTTGCGTAACTGCTTCGTGAATCTAGCCCCAGGTTCGTAAGTGCTTGCGTATCTGCTTCGTGAATCTAGCCCCAGGTTCGTAAGTGCTTGCGTATCTGCTTCGTGACTCTAGCCCCAGGTTCGTAAGTGCTTGCGTATCTGCTTCGTGAATCTAGCCCCAGGTTCGTAAGTGCTTGCGTATCTGCTTCGTGAATCTAGCCCCAGGTTCGTAAGTGCTTGCGTATCTGCTTCGTGAATCTAGCCCCAGGTTCGTAAGTGCTTGCGTATCTGCTTCGTGAATCTAGCCCCAGGTTCGTAAGTGCTTGCGTATCTGCTTCGTGAATCTAGCCCCAGGTTCGTAAGTGCTTGCGTAACTGCTTCGTGAATCTAGCCCCAGGTTCGTAAGTGCTTGCGTATCTGCTTCGTGAATCTAGCCCCAGGTTCGTAAGTGCTTGCGTAACTGCTTCGTGAATCTAGCCCCAGGTTCGTAAGTGCTTGCGTATCTGCTTCGTGAATCTAGCCCCAGGTTCGTAAGTGCTTGCGTATCTGCTTCGTGAATCTAGCCCCAGGTTCGTAAGTGCTTGCGTATCTGCTTCGTGAATCTAGCCCCAGGTTCGTAAGTGCTTGCGTATCTGCTTCGTGAATCTAGCCCCAGGTTCGTAAGTGCTTGCGTATCTGCTTCGTGAATCTAGCCCCTTGGGCTGGCTACCTCCTCGGGGGCTTCGAGACTGTCAGTGGGTCTGCGCCGCATACCTGGCTATATCGTCTTGAGTATATCATGGTTCGGGGGGTCCTGCGTGCGTCTTGGGGGGGGGGGGGGGACACGGGACCCAGGTTCGAACCCGTCATGTTCCAAAGAGTTTCTCACCCTTTGCGTTTGTTTTTCTAATCGTATATATATGCAAAATTTAAGTCTGGAATTAGCAGAGACAACCCGCCAAAAACACACCGAAACTACGACGTTGGTGCAACGTTCGAACAAGTTTTAAGCCCTCCTAGCCAGTTATAACAACCAATATAGCCAGTTGTAACAACGTTCTAATACGTCATAAACACGTTAAGCCAAGATGTAACAACTTTATTACAAGTTGTAACAAGCGGAAAATAGAGACAGTTTCGGTTTGTGTTTCCAGGGAACTTCCTCAATGGGACCATTTACTGAAGTTCATTTTCCATATTTCTGTATTTCATGTCTCCCCAGTTTCCATTCATGTCTTCGCTCTTCTGTTTCTTAAACTGAATGTTGCTTCCCTTCTTATTTGTCGGATGTGTACTATAGGGAGCCGGCCGGCCGAGCGGACAGCACGCTGGACACGTGATCCTGTGGTTCCGGGTTCGATCCCGGGCGCCGGCGAGAAACGATTGGCATAGTTTTTCACCCTGATGCCCCTGTTATCTAGCAGTAAATGGGTACCTGGGAGTTAGTCAGCTGTCACGGGCTGCTTCCTGGGGGTGGAGGCCTGGTCGAGGACCGGGCCGCGGGGACACTAAAGCCCCGAAATCAACTCAAGATAACCTCAAGATATATATGTGATCTACTCATGTCTCTCCCCGCCCTCTTTCCTTCTAACCTGCACATATCTGGGTTGAAGTCTACTAGCCATTTCTCAGACAATCTCTGGAGACCCTGGACGGTAGAGCGACGGTGTCGCTTCATGCAGGTCGGCGTTTAATCCCCCGACATTATTTCATAACTAGAATGTAGAGTTGTGTAACCTAAGTGTTAGGTCTTAGGTAGTGTTAGGTGGTTAGATTGTGTAGGCTAATTATCAGGTGGTTAGGTTAGGTTCTCAATGCAGTGCACGAGAAAAGTAAAGACGTAATCAGTTGAGCCATGTGAAGTATTTCTTTCATAAACCAGTAGTTTGGTGGTGACTGAATTAACGACCAATTGGTGGTAGTTGACGAGTTCGGGGCTGCCTGAGGCCAGGTATGCATTACTTCGTCTACTGCAGGTGTTGACTGGTGTGTTGTGATATGTCGATAACAACTTGAACCTTTCAGGAAATTGTAACCCCAATTCCTGGATACTTACAATCACCGCGTATTCGATTGCAGTGATTACGGGAGTAGATAATGACAGTTGATGTGTTAAGAACATAAGAACAAAGAACAAAGGTAACTGCAGAAGGCCTATTGGCCCATACGAGGCAGCTCCTATCTATAACGACCCAATCCCACTCATATACTTGTCCAACCCGCGCTTGAAACAATCGAGGGACCCCACCTCCACCACGTTACGCGGTAATTGGTTCCACAAATCTACAACCCTGTTATCGAACCAGTATTTACCCAAGTCTTTCCTAAATCTAAACTTATCCAATTTATACCCATTGTTTCGTGTTCTGTCTTGTGTTGATACTTTTAATACCAAATTCCCCCTAAACTTAGGGAAGTTTAGTGTTTTTCAGGAAATTGTTGTAGTTGAAGACAGTGGTAATGACTTGGCGCTAACCCCCTGATAGTTCCCTTCCCTTCTAGACAGGTGTTTATTGCTGTTGAAATATTTGTTGACCAGACCACACCACACACTAGAAATTGAAGGGACGACGACGTTTCGGTCCGTCCTGGACCATTCTCAAGTCGATTCCTGTAAATCGAATTGAGAATGGTCCAGGACGGACCGAAACGTCGTCGTCCCTTCAACTTCTAGTGTGTGGTCTGGTCAACATACTTCAGCCACGTTATTGTGACTCATCGCCTGCATTTGAAATAATATTGTTTACGACAGGTGCAGTCTTCCGTGCGGTGTTGGGTGCTTTAAGATGTCTTGCAAGATCAGCGTTGGGTGTTGACCTCACAAGAGGAAGTGCTCCCTGCGGCCGCATCCTTCAAGCCAAGGTAAGCAGCACCTCGAGCCTCGAGTGTCACCTTCGTCTTGGCTGCTTTTATATATATAGATTTGTGATGATGTAAGGGCGAAGAGGGAGAACGGCCTATTGACATAGCTCGGGTGCAGGGGGGAGTTGTGTAAAATCCTGGTTTGTGCCTCGGAGAGGCTACGGGATCCAGTAAGTTCAGTAGAGCTTCGGTTTCAACCCTTTTACCCTGTAGTAACTCAGTCGATTAAGGCAGTGTCTGGGATGCTCCCGGACGCAGGTTCGAATCCTCGTCACGGCCCTTGTGGATTTGTTCATAGATTTAAATGTAATAATGTCTATGGGGATTAATACCTTGGAAACACAAACCGAAACTGTCTCTATTTTCCGCTTGTTACAACTTGTAATAAAGTTGTTACATCTTGGCTTAACGTGTTTATGACGTATTAGAACGTTGTTACAACTTGCTATATTGGTTGTTATAACTGGTTAGGAGGTGTTAAAACTTGTTCGAACGTTGTACCAACGTCGTAGTTTCGGTGTGTGTTTGGCGGGTAAGAGTTCATGAGGTATCGAAACAGTCACTTTCATTTCGTTTCAAACTATTGTCGTTTAATTATATTGTTTGTGGTTTATGGGGATTTATAGGTATAAAGGCTATTAATATATCTTTTCATGCCATTTATAGGTAAGGGTTAAACTCCTGGCGAGACCAAACTCCTGCAGTTCAAGGTACGTTCTTACATCCTTCTGTTTCTATAGGATCTGTATTTATTTCCTGAAGGACAAGATAGCGTTCACAATTGAGCAATTTAGGACAAATATCGTAGCCCGATATTTGCAATATGGTGCAAAGCCGCGTGTTCCAGGGGCCAGATTCACGAAAGCACTTACGAACGTTTACATCTTTTCTCAATCTTTGGCGGCTTTGTTTACAATTATTAAACAGTTAATGAGCTCCGAAGCACCAGGAGGCTGTTTATATCAATAACAACAGTTGATTGGCAAGTTTTCATGCTTGTAAACTGTTTAATAAATGTAACCAAAGCCGTCAAAGATTGAGGAAAGATGTACACGTTCGTAAGTGCTTTCGTGAATCTGGCCCCTGGTCCTGGAGGCAATATAGCCACCTACTGTTGATATACAGGTGTTGTGGTCTATAACCTTGGTTATAGACCACCTCTATAACCTTCTCTTTAACCTCGGTTATAGAGAAGTTAAAAGTGACGAACATGTTTATCAGTGATTACGGGAGTGATATCTAGCTCCTTATGCCCCCCTGTCTTGTACCAAGGTTGGTACAGCCTCCTTGTACCAGGGTTGTGGATGGAGGTGGCTTCCACAACTTATTTCAGGCCAGTCCACTTGTTGACTAGTCCACTCGTGTAGGGTAAGAGTATTTTCTTAACACTCCTTCGGTCCATTTGGTTTCAGCTTCCACCTGTGGCTAGTCTAGTCTAGCCATTGTGGCTAGTGGCTAGTCTAGAATGGAAGACTAGTCTTCCATTCTCTAAAGAGAATGGAAGACTAGCCACGAAGACTGTAGACTTCTTGTCTACCCATCTGTTGTAAATATAAGCCATCATTGCTCGTCAGGAGTATATGTATATATGGATATATGTATATATGGATAGATGTATATATGGATCCTATGAAGCCGCTTTTGTGAAGGGAAATGCAAGCTCAAAATTCTGGATAGATAATTTTTTTTTTAGCTTTTTCTGTCTAGACGTGGCTGTTCATGAACTATGGCAAGCACGTTTTCTTGCCATATTTATATTTTATTTTTATTTTATTTATATACAAGAAGGTACATTGGGTTAGAGAGAATACATAGCATAGTATTTACCATCTTGTAAAGCCAGTAGAACGCGCAGCGTTTCGGGCAGGTCCTTAATCTAACTGATCTCATTACTTGAAGTTTCGAAAACTTCCTCGTCTAGTCCGATCTATTTATGAAAAAGTTCTTTATGACGTCTATGACTGTCCTGTTCTCCATGGACAGAGTCGGAGACTGTTCTGCATAACTTGAACATAACTGTTCTATTGTAGCGAGTTGCTGGGCATTCAACAGCAGACTCTGAAGTCCTTTAACATGCACAAACTAGAATTACATCTACATATTACGTAGTTGTCGTATTGTATAATAAATCAATAGTACAGGTTCAGTATATAATGTATTCCTGTATACAGATAGCCAGATAGTACTTACAGAATTATCTCAACCCAGGGTAGGGAGCCGGGGGGGGGGGGGGGTCGTAAGTCGGTCAGTATATAACACTCTTGAAACTTGTATTGTAGGATGTTTTCTGTCACACAGCTGCCACATACGTCTGTATCCCATCACTTGAGGATTGGTACAACTGCCACATACGTCTGTATCCCATCACTTGAGGATTGGTACAGCTGCCACATACGTCTGTATCCCATCACTTGAGGATTGGTACAGCTGCCACATACGTCTGTATCCCATCACTTGAGGATTGGTACAGCTGCCACATATGTCTGTATCCCATCACTTGAGGATTGGTACAGCTGCCACATACGTCTGTATCCCATCACTTGAGGATTGGTACAGCTGCCACATACGTCTGTATCCCATCACTTGAGGATTGGTACAGCTGCCACATACGTCTGTATCCCATCACTTGAGGATTGGTACAGCTGCCACATACGTCTGTATCCCATCACTTGAGGATTGGTACAGCTGCCACATACGTCTGTATCCCATCACTTGAGGATTGGTACAGCTGCCACATACGTCTATATCCCAAGCGTATACTATGGGGGCCAGATTCACAAAGCAGTTACGCAATCACTTACGAACGTGTACATCTTTCCTCAATCTTTGACGGCTTTGGTTACGTTTATTAAACAGTTTACAAGCATGAAAACTTGCCAATCAACTGTTGTTATTGTTATAAACAGCCTCCTGGTGCTTCGGAGCTCATTAACTGTTTAATAATTGTAAACAAAGCCGCCAAAGATTGAGAAAAGATGTACAGGTTCGTAAGTGCTTGAGTAACTGCTTCGTGAATCTGTCCATTAAAGCAACATAATGCTTCGCTTTCTGTTAAGAGTTCTATAAACGTCTCCTTACTGTATTATTCTTAATTCTCAATACTTGAGCCTTCAAGTCTTTGTGTAATATCGGCTTATGTTCAGTGATATACTCCACTATCGTGAGCAGCAACCTGCTTAATGGAGAATGTCATCTCTAGCCGAGAGGCATAAAACAGAAAAAAGCGGCAGCTGCCAATATTGTGCATTTATAAGCCGATAACTGTGAATCCTTAACTGTAGTCTCTGTTTACCCAACAGTAAACAGTAGTACCTGCTTGTTAAACAATTTAACGGGTCGTATTCCGGGGAATATTAAGATTAAGGACCTGCCTGAAACGCTTTGCGTGCTACTGGCGGTACAAGAATGTAAGAACCCTTGTAAATATAAATACAAAATAAGATTCGTTTTAAAAGTTTTGAGTCTCTGATCCTGTTCAAGTAGCTTCGTGGTTGTTCATAGCGTATTCAGCAATGTTACGATAATATTTCTTGCAGTGTTATATGTCAACTTCGTAATACTTTACCGGTAGCCAGGGGGGGGGGGGTCTCTCTTATTGCGACGTTAGTCAAATGTTTATCAGTGTTTACAAACAGCTGTGAAAAGTGTCAAATGACACTTTTGTGATCTCGTGTGCAAAGCCAGAAATAGCTTTTACCCTTATTATGATTATCCTTTTTTGATGTCGCATCTATTAACTTACTGAGAGCAAGAAATACACTGTTTTCTGTGTGGGTGACTGTGTTGAACATAGCCACCCAAGAGGTGGCACGGGCATGAATAACCCGCAAGTGGTGGCCCTTTTGAGCCATTACCAGTATCAACAGATGATACTGGAGATCTGTGGAGGTGCGAATGCACCCTGCGTGACGGGAGATGTCTCCCGTGACTGTGTTGGTGTGAATGTTGAAGTGTATTGCATAATATTATGTTAATTGCCATATATATACAAGATGTTTGAAGCGTTGTAAAACTGTTTTGTGCCAACATTTTAACAAAGTTGTTCGATTTGACGTAGTTTGAGCTGACAAGAGCTTCGAAACTGCTCAGTTCAGGGAGAGAAAACATGTATCTGTTAGCCACATGTGTGTATCTGATAGTCACATGTAAGGCAGTTGTAGTAATTATGCATAGTGGAATATGTATAATTTTCTGGTGAGGGTGTTTTAATATATATACAGACCCTCCTCTCGTTAACACTTCATTTTCCCAATGGGTCGTTAATCTAGTGGGAATGATGTAGTTCAATAGACCAAATGCTTAACATTCAGAATCCAGGTTCGTTCATCGATGGGGGGGGGATTGGTTAGGCCTCGGGACATGGATAGTAGGCCTAACGTGGCAGCATGTCTTGGTTTCCGGTGTTTGACGGTATATATTTTTACATATAATTTTTTACATATAAATTTTTACATATATTTGTTACATATATTATTTCCTAGTGTGACTGTTGAGAGACATTTGTGCTAGATCAAGGCTCGCTGTAACGTAGTCTGCTGTTTGGTCTTGCAGTGAAAATACATTTAGATGTAAATGGAAGCTGATTAAACAGTTGGTACAGGAGCTGGTACAGTTACCAGAGGAGTTGGTACAGTTACCAGAGGAGTTGGTACAGTTACCAGAGGAGTTGGTACAGTTACCAGAGGAGTTGGTACAGTTACCAGAGGAGTTGGTACAGTTACCAGAGGAGCTGGTACAGTTACCAGAGGAGCTGGTACAGTTACCAGAGGAGTTGGTACAGGAGCTGGTACAGTTACCAGAGGAGTTGGTACAGGAGCTGGTACAGTTACCAGAGGAGTTGGTACAGGAGCTGGTACAGTTACCAGAGGAGTTGGTACAGGAGCTGGTACAGTTACCAGAGGAGTTGGTACAGGAGCTGGTACAGTTACCAGAGGAGTTGGTACAGGAGCTGGTACAGTTACCAGAGGAGTTGGTACAGGAGCTGGTACAGTTACCAGAGGAGTTGGTACAGGAGCTGGTACAGTTACCAGAGGAGCTGGTACAGTTACCAGAGGAGTTGGTACAGGAGCTGGTACAGTTACCAGAGGAGCTGGTACAGGAGCTGGTACAGTTACCAGAGGAGCTGGTACAGGAGCTGGTACAGTTACCAGAGGAGCTGGTACAGTTACCAGAGGAGTTGGTACAGGAGCTGGTACAGTTACCAGAGGAGTTGGTACAGGAGCTGGTACAGTTACCAGAGGAGCTGGTACAGGAGCTGGTACAGTTACCAGAGGAGCTGGTACAGGAGCTGGTACAGTTACCAGAGGAGCTGGTACAGTTACCAGAGGAGTTGGTACAGGAGCTGGTACAGTTACCAGAGGAGTTGGTACAGGAGCTGGTACAGTTACCAGAGGAGTTGGTACAGGAGCTGGTACAGTTACCAGAGGAGTTGGTACAGGAGCTGGTACAGTTACCAGAGGAGTTGGTACAGGAGTTGGTACAGGAGCTGGTACAGTTACCAGAGGAGCTGGTACAGGAGCTGGTACAGTTACCAGAGGAGTTGGTACAGGAGCTGGTACAGTTACCAGAGGAGTTGGTACAGGAGCTGGTACAGTTACCAGAGGAGCTGGTACAGGAGCTGGTACAGTTACCAGAGGAGCTGGTACAGTTACCAGAGGAGCTGGTACAGTTACCAGAGGAGCTGGTACAGTTACCAGAGGAGCTGGTACAGGAGCTGGTACAGTTACCAGAGGAGTTGGTACAGGAGCTGGTACAGTTACCAGAGGAGTTGGTACAGGAGCTGGTACAGTTACCAGAAGAGTTGGTACAGGAGCTGGTACAGTTACCAGAGGAGCTGGTACAGTTACCAGAGGAGCTGGTACAGTTACCAGAGGAGCTGGTACAGTTACCAGAGGAGCTGGTACAGTTACCAGAGGAGTTGGTACAGGAGCTGGTACAGTTACCAGAGGAGTTGGTACAGGAGCTGGTACAGTTACCAGAGGAGTTGGTACAGGAGCTGGTACAGTTACCAGAGGAGTTGGTACAGGAGCTGGTACAGTTACCAGAGGAGTTGGTACAGGAGCTGGTACAGTTACCAGAGGAGCTGGTACAGTTACCAGAGGAGTTGGTACAGGAGCTGGTACAGTTACCAGAGGAGCTGGTACAGTTACCAGAGGAGTTGGTACAGGAGCTGGTACAGTTACCAGAGGAGCTGGTACAGTTACCAGAGGAGCTGGTACAGGAGCTGGTACAGTTACCAGAGGAGCTGGTACAGGAGCTGGTACAGTTACCAGAGGAGCTGGTACAGGAGCTGGAGCTGGTACATCTCTCAAATACCGATATTTGATATTTAAATTACTTGATTTTGAAGTTTAAAGTCAGAGTACGCAAGATACTCGTTTGCAATAACTAATGTGGCTGTTCATTAGTATACTTGTCAACGTGGGCCTATTTGCATTGTTAAAATTGCATTATTAATAGAAATTGAGGCAAAATTAGAATTAGATGCGTCAGGGATATAAATTACTATTGTTGTGAGGCTGTTGAGTTGTTTACTGGTTATACTTGTTCATAACATGTGTAATTTTGATTCGTCTTCCTAGGACAAAGTTAGAGGGGGGGGGAGTGAGGGGGGGGTAAGGGGGATGAGGGAGAAGATAGTGAGGAGTGGAGTGAACAGGATAATGAAAGGGGTGAGAGGATCAGGGGAGGGGGGGGGGTGGAATAATGTTGTGAACGTCCTAACTTTGGGGGGGGGGGGATAGAAATAGCCTAAGCTACTCTATCCCTTTGAGATGTATTTCTTTCTTGTCTCAATAAACATACTTGAACCTCTCTCCTTCTCCCCGTCTCAGGAGACGCTGTAGCAACCGAAGCAATCATAGCGTTATCGAGCGGGGATAATGTGTCCAATTGTAGAATCCATTGTTCTTTAAAGTAAAATTGAAGTCATAACAATTTAGGTTTTGTTAAGGGAAGGAAACTATCTAAGAACTACAGGTAAATACTATTAGCAAAAGTGTAGAATAGTACCAAATGGCCGACAGTGAAGCAGGAATGTCAGTGTTGTCAGGCAACCCGTTCTCGCAAATTTAATAAGTCAATATTGACTTATTAAATATGTGCATAGATGGCATACTTAACATAATAGATACCCTTAAAAAGATTCATAGAAAACACCGACCTTACCTAACCTTGTTAGTATGTTAAGATAAGCATCTTATTGCTTCGTAATTACAATTATTACCTAACCTATAATAGGTATAGGTTAAGTAATAATTGTAATTACGAAGCAATAAGATGCTTATCTTACGATACTAACAAGGTTAGGTAAGGTCGGTGTTTTCTATGAATCTTTTTAAGGGTATCTATTATGTTAAGTATGTCACCTATGCACGTAGTTAATAAGTCAATATTGACTTTACGAATTTGCGAGAACGGGTTGGGCTGTGATGAAGCTTGTCTGTGTCACTAAGCCTCGGTTCCTCGCTGTTGCTTTAGGCTCCTATGCAACACGGCAAGCTTAACTCATCAGTTTAGCTTCAAGCTGTTTCACAAGGGGGATAGATGAATCCACAAGACTGAACAGGGTTTAGAAAATACACAATTAACAAAGTATGAATTTCCAGTATTATTTTTACCAATAAACAAACTATTGGAACAAACTATAAAGAGTTGTAATGTTAGAGACGTGGACGATAATATACTCAAAATAATAAAAAATAATAAAAGCTCCTGTGAACATATTGTCTCGTATCAATACATGGTATCTCGTATCAATACATGGTATCTCGTATCAATACATGGTATCTCGTATCAATACATGGTATCTCGTATCAATACATGGTATCTCGTATCAATACATGGTATCTCGTATCAATACATGGTATCTCGTATCAATACATGGTATCTCGTATCAATACATGGTATCTCGTATCAATACATGGTATCTCGTATCAATACATGGTATCTCGTATCAATACATGGTATCTCGTATCAATACATGGTATCTCGTATCAATACATGGTATCTCGTATCAATACATGGTATCTCGTATCAATACATGGTATCTCGTATCAATACATGGTATCTCGTATCAATACATGGTATCTGGTACTGAACATTCTTAGCAAACGCACAGCATAAGGACAACGTTCATCTACCGTTGTAACGACGTAATTACGTTGTGAAATACTTGTTTTGACGTCTTGTGTTGCCTAAGATGTTTGCCTTGCGGGCAAGTAATATCGTATGTGATAATTTATCACTGTGACGCCTCGAGTCAGGCTCGGCTGTACCACTTACACCTCAACAGCTGTCTATATCGCTTGCAAAATGATTATATCTCCCTCTAGGTAATCGTATGGCGCCTAGATACATCCTGTTGTTTCTAAAGGAAGAGCACACCCCGCAACACCCCACGTAACTTGTTTAAATTTCAAACTTTTTTAAACTTTTCCGCTGGAACATTTGTTTAGGACCCCCCTGGGTAAATACTTCCCCCTCAACACTCTTCCCACTCTACATCCCCCCCCCCTTCCTCTTCACTCCCCACTCTCACCCCCACCACATATCCCCCCCCCTTTGTGTGGGGGTCCATCTGCACCCTTTATGTGGGGGGGGTCCCTCTGCACCCTTTGTGTGGGGGGGGGGGGTCCCTCTGCACCCTTTGTGTGGGGGGGGGGGGCCCTCTGCACCCTTTGTGTGGGGGGGGGGGGGTCCCTCTGCACCCTTTGTGTGGGGGGCTCCCTCTGCACCCTTTATGAGGGGGGGTCCCTCTGCACCCTTTGTGTGTGTTGGGGGGCTCCCTCTGCACCCTTTGTGTGGGGGGGGGGTCCCTCTGCACCCTTTGTGTGGGGGGGTCCCTCTGCACCCTTTGTGTGGGGGGTGTCCCTCTGCACCCTTTGTGTGGGGGGGTCCCTCTGCACCCTTTGTGTGTGGGGGGGCTCCCTCTGCACCCTTTGTGTGTGGGGGGGTCCCTCTGCACCCTTTATGTGGGGGGGGTCCCTCTGCACCCTTTGTGTGTGTTGGGGGGCTCCCTCTGCACCCTTTGTGTGTGGGGGGGCTCCCTCTGCACCCTTTGTGTGTGGGGGGGCTCCCTCTGCACCCTTTGTGTGGGGGGTCCCTCTGTACCCTTTGTGTGTGGGGGGGGCTCCCTCTGCACCCTTTGTGTGTGTTGGGGGGCTCCCTCTGCACCCTTTGTGTGGTAATCAAATCCGTTGAGCATTTGTTCCGGAATAAACGAAACGCTAGAGATATACTTGTCAAGTATTATCTTCCTGTCAAGTGGATCTGTGTTGCAGAACTGACGTGCAATTAGACATTCTTTGCAATGCTTTGAAAGTGGATACATTTCTTTTTTTTTAAGTTTGACGTGTGTTAAAGCAGATAACAAATGAGTGCACGGGGGGATACACGAGGGGCTAGTTTAGGGCTAGTTTGATTGCTAGTTTACTGAATTCTAGTTCAGGCGAGACTGTGTTGCTAGTGCCTCGTGTTATTGCATTTGCAAGCGATCTCGGTAAAGGATTACGTATCAAATTGACACTGTTTGACAAACGCCTGAAAATTTATCGGCTTCAAAGTCTGGGAAATAAATTTGCTCAACCTGACTTTGTATTAAAATATATATATATATATATATATATATATATATATATATATATATATATATATATATATATATATATATATATATATATATATATATATATATATATAATATATATATATATATGTACGAAGCACTAGGGGTGGGTGGGTGTGGGTGTGTGAATGTGTGGGTGTGTGGGGGGGGGGGGGAGGATGGTTTCTTGAAGAAAATGTTGCGAAATTAGGAATGGAACTTCCCGTAGACTTCGAAGGAATTATGGTTGCAAATCTTGTTTATTTTTCTTACCATGAAAAGATGCGTCACTTTGCGTATCTAATACAAACTTTGTATATTGGATCAGATGTATACACAGATGTACTCCGCTTCTCGGTGTATATATATACTGAGAATATACTGTTGTACTGGACTGTGTTCAGGGCTAAAGTATACTTGGTGGTTGGTCAGTAAGGTATTGTGGTGGTCTTAATAACCCTCCAGAGGTTGATAGGCCTTAAGTCCAACACACACACCCAATTCCCCAACTTCCTGATGACAATAATAACGAATCCAAGACTAATTATATCTTCAGGTTGGGACATATAGATGAAAGCCCAGCATACTTGAGATGGAGATTCAGAATATAGAAAGGTGAAGGCTATGACCTGCTATATCTGGCTCCCTGAAGCAATTAGTGACCTTATTAGTGCCAAGATGCTCCAGAGATGGAGTGGCCCAGCCGGATGCATCTAGTTAATTTACTCATTATCTTCCAAAATAGATTCGTCCTCTCGATCAGTTTGATGCCCAATAACGAGGTCGACCTTGTGATTAGCCGAGTGGATGTACCATTGGAGTTAATAAGCTGTTCTGTCTTTAGAGTGGGATATTAAGATGAGTTTCTGTATATTTTTTCAAGATTTGATTCAAACTTGTTAGTGTTAATGAACTGGGAGAGTTGACAAGTGCTACTCAAGCGGCTTTCTGGTGTCGGCTGGGGGGGGGGCTTCCTGGTGTCGGCTGGGGGGGGGGGGTTTCCTGGTGTCGGCTGGGGGGGGGCTTCCTGGTGTCGGCTGGGGGGAGGGGGCTTCCTGGTGTCGGCTGGGGGAAGGGGGCTTTCTGGTGTCGGCTGGGGGGAGGGGGCTTTCTGGTGTCGGCTGGGGGGCTTTCTGGTGTCGGCTGGGGGGCTTCCTGGTGTCGGCTGGGGGGGCTTCCTGGTGTCGGCTGGGGGGCTTCCTGGTGTCGGCTGGGGGGCTTCCTGGTGTCGGCTGGGGGGGCTTCCTGGTGTCGGCTGGGGGGCTTCCTGGTGTCGGCTGGGGGGCTTCCTGGTGTCGGCTGGGGGGCTTCCTGGTGTCGGCTGGGGGGGGCTTCCTGGTGTCGGCTGGGGGGCTTCCTGGTGTCGGCTGGGGGGCTTCCTGGTGTCGACAAACAATATCAAATAGTCAAAATATCCTTCACATCCCACAGCACAGGTCCTACACTTGACTGATAAAGGGCAATAACTCTAACAAGATTCTTTTGTTCTTGTAACTACAAAACTTCTTCGTCTCGGTGAGTCTGTTGAATTACTATTGCATCTTGAGGTTATCTTGAGATGATTTCGTTTTTTTTTTTTTAGTGTCCCCGCGGCCCGGTCCTCGACCAGACCTCCACCCCCAGGAAGCAGCCCGTGACAGCTGACTAACTCCCAGGTAGCTATTTACTGCTAGGTAACAGGGGCATTCAGGGTGAAAGAAAACTTTGCCCATTTGTTTCTGCCTCGTGCGGGAATCGAACCCGCGCCACAGAATTACGAGTCCTGCGCGCTATCCACCAGGCTACGAGGCCCCTCAGGTATTGTTGCAACACAGATCGCAGCCACGGAAGATCATTGCTTTCCTGCTGGTGCAATTATAGTTATCTAGAAACCCCTTTATGCCCCCACTGTGTAGCAGTGAGTGACAGTGACTATAGCCCTCAGACGCAGCACGTACACACACACACACACACCACTGTACTCTGATGGGCACTGTCATCTAACATTACGCAATTTTTGGACATTGGTCTGAGTGACGGAGAAGAGGGGACAAAGCTGGCGTTACCAAAAAGACATAGAATACGAGGAAAGGAAGAGGGTAGGAACGAACAGAGCAGAAAGAGAAAAAGGTAGAATTGCCTAAAAGAAAGTTTTAGAATAGAGAATAGAGGGATCCTGGTAGGAGACGGATGCTGGGATGCTGGGAGACAAATGTTAGATGTCGAAGAGATGCTGCCTGATGAGAGGAGCCAACAGGTGAACACGGTTGGGCAGGGAGTTATGGGAGTGTTACTAATGTGTTAATACTATTCCAGGGGCCAGATTCACGAAGCAGTTACGCACGCACTTACGAACCTGGGGCCAGATTCACGAAGCAGTTACGCACGCACTTACGAACCTGTCCATCTTTTCTCAATTTTTGGCGGCTTTGTTTACAATTATTAAACAGTTAATGAGCTCCGAAGCACCAGGAGGCTGTTTATAACAATAACAACAGTTGATTGGCGAGTTTTCATGCTTGTAAACTATAAATGTAACCAAAGCCGTCAAAGATTGAGGAAAGATGTACACGTTCGTAAGTGCTTTCGTAACTGCTTCGTGAATCTGGCCCCAAAGACTTTAATATAATAAAATCAAAAGTTTCCTTTCAGCGACGAGGTTAAAGAAAAATTAGTTTGTCTCGTGTTCCTGGATGTTGTACATGAACTTTGTACATCTGGGGAGCCGGTCGGCCGAGCGGACAGCACACTGGACTTGTGATCCTGTGGTCCCGGGTTCGATCCCGGGCGCCGGCGAGAAACAATGGGCAGAGTTTCTTTCACCCTATGCCCCTGTTACCTAGCAGTAAAATAGGTACCTGGGTGTTAGTCAGCTGTCACGGGCTGCTTCCTGGGGGTGGAGGCCTGGTCGAGGACCGGGCCGCGGGGACACTAAAGCCCCGAAATCTCAAGATAACCTCAAGATAATCTGCATTGTGGTTAGATTTGTTCGTATTGTTGCGTCTTGAAAGTTGATAAGATGTTTACAAGGGAGTGACTGCTAGGGTTATCTTGAGGTTATCTTGAGATGATTTCGGGGCTTTAGTGTCCCTGCGGCCCGGTCCTCGACCAGGCCTCCACCCCCAGGAAGCAGCCCGTAACAGCTGACTAACACCCAGGTACCTATTTACTGCTAGGTAACAGGGGCATTCAGGGTGAAAGAAACTTTGCCTATTTGTTTCTGCCTCGTGCGGGAATCGAACCCGCGCCACAGAATTACGAGTCCTGCGCGCTATCCACCAGGCTACGAGGCCCCTTATATGGTGGAGGTGCCGGGGATCGAACCCGGGGCCTTTCACATAACCTTTCAGGGTGCACATAAGATTTTCCCCCAGAGTTTAATACTTCGTAATCAAGTCTCTGATACTTTTGATATCGTTCGCCTTACACGTTTCTGTTCTCGTATTGGCATCCTTGGTGATATTTAGCGCCCTAGGTGACTTGGTGATATTTACTTGGTGATATTTAGCGCCCTCTGATTATCACGCACTTTTGATGGTGCTACATAGCCTTCCCGGCTTGGTGCCTTCTTTTGATAATTCCTTACTTCGTAATCAAGTAGTTAGGCGTCTCAAAGGCTACCATTTCTATTAGAATTAAACGGGAATCAAAGAACGAGTGAAATTGTAATGTTGTTAAGTCTTCTTTAAAGATGTTAAAGCAAGTCGTAGATAATCTAAAGCAACGTTTAAGGGGCCGTTAGTTATTTTAAACTGAATTCAATGTCAATCAATATTTTTTGACTAGCTGTATATGAAGGGCTGCAATTGTTCCAAGTTTCAGTACTGCAGCCTAAATAGAAAGGGAGATTTAATTTTGTTTTTCAACAAATATTACACATTTTACAGTTGAAACCTTTCACCTTTTCAGATATAATCATTCTATGACACTTTTCGGACACATTAGCATATAATAAAGGATCTGTAGAAGGGGATGTTGACCAGACCACACACACACTACAAGGTGAAGGGACGACGTCGTTTCGGTCCGTCATGGACCATTCTCAATCACAATCGACTTGAGAATGGTCCAGGACGGACCGAAACTTCGTCGTCCCTTTACCTTCTAGTGTGTGGTCTGGTCAACTTCCTTTAGCCACGTTATTGTGACTCCTCGCCTGCATGTAGAAGGGGATTTTCCAAAACATCTTTAGTTTCATCTTTACTTCATATCTCAACAATGTGGTGATTGATGCTTACTTCATGCGCTGATATTTAGAAAGAGATCAAGATTCTAAGATAATCAACAAAAGATAAGAAATCAAGAAACTACAGCGGCTCCTACGAGACGTCTGCTGGTTATGTCCACCCAAACTCATTCTAACCTTACCTAAACACATGTCTAACCTACGCTTGAAACAATCACTACATCCCACATCAATTGTTACCCGGTAATTTCATATATCAATCACCCGTTTGGAAAACAGTATTTACCCAGGTCTTTCCTATTTAGGTAGCATTTAAACTGTTTTTGTTCATTGACCTCAAAGAAAATTCATAGTATCCATACCATATCACATAGAAAAACAAAAGGGCATCGAAAACCGAGTTTGTTGATAACCCAATTCCCTCTGGCTTTAAAACTCGCTTCCCTGAGAAAATCCAATTTGAAAATGCAAGTAAAAATCAATTTGCATATTGATTGTTACACAGCCTGTCGGCTTCCAAGTCCAGGCAAGTTCTCTTGGGCTGGTCTTAGACGGCTGTAAACAAGACGGAGTCTCTCTTGCACTCACTCACTCACTCACTCACTCACTCACTCGTTCATTCACTCATTCGCTCGTTCGTTCGTTCACTCGCTCGTTCACTCTACAGAGCCTGGAACCACTGGGTCGGGGGTTCCAGGCTCTGTAGAGTTCCAGGTTCCATAGGGGCTCCAGGAGCCCCCGACCACCGGGTCGGGGGTTCCAGGCCCCTATGACCCAAGTGAATGAAATGTATATAAACTTATACTAGCTGTACCCGGCCACGCGTTGCTGTGGCTCAGTCTGGTTAAATGGAAAAGAAAGAAAAGAGAAAGCACACGTTTCTAATATGTTTAATTTCACAATGCTTGTGGGTTTACAGTGTTTTTTGTTAGTGTCTGGAGATTGTCTGGTTTGGTGACTACAACTCCTGACTCTACCCCCCCCCCGTACTCTACACTAATCCTTCGTCCTCCCAACCATTCCCGACTTCCCTGTCCCCTCGTCCTCCACTAAACTTCCCCTGTCCCCTCCACCATTCACCTTGTCCCCTCGTCCTCCCCACCATTCCCCACTCCCCCATCCCCTCGTCCTCCCCACCATTCCCCACTCCCCCATTCCCTCGTCCTCCCCACCATTCCCGACTCCCCCATCCCCTCGCCCTCCCCACCATTCCCGACTCCCCCATCCCCTCGCCCTCCCCACCATTCCCGACTCCCCCATCCCCTCGTCCTCCCCACCATTCCCCACTCCATCCCCTCGTCCTCCCCACCATTCCCGACTCCCCCATCCCCTCGTCCTCCCCACCATTCCCCACTCCCCCATCCCCTCGTCCTCCCCACAATTCCCTCACAAACACATTTTTTCAAAGTTTTTTACCTGTCACAGGCGCGAGCTCTATATAGTAGGTATATAAAAACACGTTCGTATGCGAATGGAACGTTGTCAAAATTTCTAAGCAATCGGTGAGGAACTTTCGACAATTAGCGATTTTGAACAAGCGAACATTTACACTTTTATTTATATAGACTAATAAAATCAATCGAAACTCACATGACCTTAAATATACAAGAAATGCTTAAATTTCCCTTCCGTTTCAATGTAGGTTTTTCTCCATATATATATATATATATATATATATATATATATATATATATGTTATTACATCTTGAGGTTATCTTGAGATGATTTCGGGGCTTTAGTGTCCCCGCGGCCCGGTCCTCGACCAGGCCTCCACCCCCAGGAAGCAGCCCGTGACAGCTGACTAACACCCAGGTACCTATTTTACAGCTAGGTAACAGGGGCATAGGGTGAAAGAAACATTAGGCAAAGTTTCTCGCCGGCGCCTGGGATCGAACCCAGGACCACAGGATCACAAGTCCAGCGTGCTGTCCGCTCGGCCGACCGGCTCCCATGGTACGTGGCACCACCATTGGAGGTGCTGATCAGCAGTTAGCCCAGGGTGGCTGTGCCTCCTGGGAACGACTTTGCCTCAAGTATAACCGCAGATTGAAACATTCATTACTCTATACAGGCGAGGAGTCACAATAACGTGGCTGAAGTATGTTGACCAGACCACACACTAGAAGGTGAAGGGTCGACGACGTTTCGGTCCGTCCTGGACCATTCTCAAGTCGATTGTGAGTGGTCCAGGACGGACCGAAACGTCGTCGTCCCTTCAACTTCTAGTGTGTGGTCTGGTCAACATTACTCTATACAATTGTCGAATACCACCAACAACCCTTAATTATTATATATACTGTGGATTATTTTTTGCCAAAGGCCTGGTTTTGGAGTTGTTTTTCCTTTGGAACGGGTTCGTGCAGCGATGGCTTGCTCTTGCAGGGTCGGCGTTCGATCCCCGATTGTCCAAGTGATTGAATACCTTTCATTCGCTTTCTTATATCCCAGCTCCTTTTCAATATATGTATTGTAAGTGTTATAGACATATCACAGCTTTTTAGTCCCTTATCCTTTCCCAGTGCTGGATAGTCATAACCCTGGGAACACAAACCGTATGTCTCTATTTTCCGCTTGTTACAACTTGTAATAAAGTTGTTACATCTTGGCTTAACGTGTTTATGACGTATTAGAACGTTGTTACAACTTGCTATATTGGTTGTTATAACTGGTTAGGTGGTGTTAAAACTTGTTAGAACGTTGTACCAACGTCGTAGTTTCAGTGTGTGTGTTTGGCGGGATACTGGCTCGGTGCTTTATAATTCAATCCGTTCTCGCACTTTCTTAGTCAATATTGACTTATTAAATACGTGCATATGTGACATACTGAACATACTAGTTTACCTTGAAAAGCTTCATAGAAAAGACCGACCTTACCTAACCTTCTTAGTATGTTAAGATAAGCATCTTATTGCTTCGTAATTACAATTATTACTTAACCTATACCTATAATAGGTAAAGTAATAATTGTAATTACGAAGCAATAAGATGCTTATCTTAACCTACTATGAAGGTTAGGTAAGGTCGGTGTTTTCTATGAAGCTTTTCAAGGTAAACTAGTATGTTCAGTATGTCACATATGCACGTATTTAATAAGTCAATATTGACTATACGAAATTACGAGAACGGGTTGTATAATTACCTCAACATGATGGGTGGGGCTACCTGTCTCCTTTGTGAATCATGGCTTTAAGAAAACATTAGGGAAACACTTGAACCTTTAGCCTTTAAGAGTGCAAAACACTTAAAATGTAAATAGTCGTGCAGGCAGAGAAAAAGCCTTAATTGAAATGGCTTGACTAGCTTAAATTATCAAATGTTTTCAGTCGAATACAATAAGTTTTTAGAAAATAATGTTTATATCCCATAGAATGTTTTATAGCATAAAAAATTTTTAGAACCTAATGGAACGTTTTTTACATTACAAAAAGATGGTTGTAGAACGCAATAGGATGGTTATTGAACATGATAGGATGGTCTACCACATAATAGGAGGGCTTACAACATAAAAGGAAGGTTTACAACGTAATAGGAGGCTTTACAACATAATAGGATACCTACACAATATAATTAGATGTTTTAAGATTAAAAATTGTAGGGAAGCTTTATCCAACACACAGTTCTTCACCTTAAAGCATATGTGGCGAGTTTGTGTTATCTAGCAAAAGATAGTCAGATGACTGAGTGATAAACCATAGTTCCTTCCCCTACCTCCTATAAGGGGAAAGCGCCAAGCCATTTCGACTGTACAGCACTGAAAGGGATTAGGATTTGGGACTGAAGGAATGGTGCCCAACCACTTGGATGGTCCGGGATTGAACGCCGACCTGCCTGAAGCGAGACCGTCGCTCTACCGTCCAGCCCAAACCATAGTTGAAACCTGAATTAAACCATTGCCTCCAGGAAATGTAGATTTATGGAAATTTGGGCTTCACGAGTAAGTGGAGTGATGGAGAGTGGCGGAGCCTGAGTAGTTGTTAACTCTAGAGTACAACATTGCAGGTAGTGGAAGATAAATGGGAGGGAAGTACAGTTAATGGAAGGGTGAGGTTCTAGCAGTTTTAGGTGCAAGTTGACCAGACCACACACTAGGTGAAGGGACGACAACGTTTGTCCGTCCTGGACCATTCTCAAGTCGATCTCAATCATTCTCAATCGACTTGAGAATGGTCCAGGACGGACTGAAACGTCGTCGTCCCTTCAACTTCTAGTGTGTGGTCTGGTTAATATACTTTAGCCACGTTATTGTGACTCATCGCCTGTATTTAAATACAAGTAGTAATGTGTGGGCCGTCACCATCTGCCGTATGTCCAGGAAAGAGGCGGCCTGGTCGAGGACCGGGCCGCGGAGGGCGTAGAGTCCCGAAATCATCGCAAGGTAACCTGTAGCCACTTATAGTCGCAACACTTGTCCATATCTGAAGGTGCTGGTACCTTCACTCTCGCACTCTTGCTCCTCTGGGAAGTATGGCTTTAAACGGTTGATATAACATACCTGTCTCTTGCGGGAGCGATTAGGCTTGCTGATCTCCTAACTTGCAGGACCCACACGCCGAACAATCGAGTATGGACCACCAAAGCGTGATACCGTCACTCTACCTCTCCCAGGTAGCATCATCACTGGCTCCCGTCTCGAATTCCCTTGGGACAGCCTTCTTGTCGTACCAGAACGACGTCTTCTCTTGGGCTGTCTTTAGATGCTCGGTCAACTCCTTCCCCGTTTTCTGTCGTTCATGGAACTTGTGCACATTCATGGAACTTGTGCACATTCATGGAACTTGTGCACATTCATGGAACTTGTGCACATTCATGGAACTTGTGCACATTCATGGAACTTGTGCACATACTCCTGTCACTAACGTCTTTTCCGCCGTCAACTGCTCCTTCAGCATCAATAACAGGTTCCTTATGGGGAGTATAGTATGGGGGAGCCGGTCGGCCGAGCGGACAGCACGCGGGATTTGTGATCCTGTGGTCCTGGGTTCGATCCCAGGCGCCGGCGAGAAACAATGGGCAGAGTTTCTTTGACCCTATGCCCCTGTTACCTAGCAGTAAAATAGGTACCTGGGTGTTAGTCAGCTGTCACGGGCTGCTTCCTGTGGGTGGAGGCCTGGTCGAGGACCGGGCCGCGGGGACACTAAAAAGCCCCGAAATCATCTCAAGATAACCTCCTTAATTCGTGCCCAAACGTTAGAATGGACAGAATCCCAGAGACTTAACTATAGCATCTCTGATTGCAAACAGGGCTGGTTATCTGGGCTCAGACGAAATCTGGTGTGCACTCGTTATCCTTCACTCTCTGTACCGGGTATGCCAGTTATGTCAGCCAGGTATATCTGCCATGTATATCTATCTTTTCACCGTTTATTGTTAGACACATTTGACTTAAAATTAAAATATATTCAAACCTATAGATCTATATCTATCTACAGTAGACGCAATAAACGTCATAATACATTTACTAAAATACAATATTCCCCCCCCCCCCTCCTCCCATTTGTTTTAATAGAACAAATCTAAGTTATTTAGAACCAAATAATTCAGAATTTGCATTTAAAAAAAATTATCCCACATGCTTTATAAATGATTGGCAGGGGGATGGGGGGGTTGGAATACCTGTATTCACCTAGTTGTATTCCCCTAGTTGTATTCGCCTAGTTGTGCTTGCGAGGGTTGAGCTCCGCTCTTCCGGCCCGCCTCTCAGCTGTCAGTCTTAGAGGGGAGGAATGTGTACCTATGTAAGCATTAAGCTTCATTACGTCTTACCGAGTCAGGGAATGTTTGAGACTGCTAAGTTCTCCCCAAAAAAGTCTTTTGTGTGTTTCTTAGGACGTCGAAATTCGTGGCAGGTTTAATAGATGGCGGGACCAGGCGGGCCAAATATATAAAGGTTTCTGGTGTGTTCTTTGTTCTGTATTTTAGTTTGTGGAATTTTTCTTCAGGGTTAATCAGCTGTTAGCTTCAGCTGTTTCTTCAGCTGTTAGTCAGCTGTTTCTTCAGCTGTTAGTCAGCTGTCACGGGCTGCTTCCTGGGGGTGGAGGCCTGGTCGAGGACCGGGCCGCGGGGACACTAAAAAGCCCCGAAATCATCTCAAGATAACCTCAAGGGTAGAACGCTTCAGTTTTATTTCCTGACAGCTTGCCATTTTCTTTCAAATAAAACTTGTTGTATTTTGTCAAGCTGTGAAATAAAATAGTTGATAATTAAATCGTGACAGCAAGAGACGTGTAGTTTTTGTCTATTGTTCATACCGAAAAATTATATATTTTAAATAGCACAAAGGTGAATTTCCAGCAGTAATTAAATTTAAAACATCCTTTCATGAAGCATTTACGAAACCTGTGTATCATTCCATAAATATAGCGGGTTTCTTTACATATTAAGTCGTTGAAGGCTATACTATGTTGTATATAACAGTAATAGCCTTCGGTGCTTACATAAAGCACTTACGAAACCTGTGTATCATTCCATAAATATAGCGGGTTTCTTTACATATTAAGTCGTTGAAGGCTATACTATGTTGTATATAACATTAATAGCCTTGGGTGCTTACATGAAGCACTTACGAAACCTGTGTATCATTCCATAAATATAGCGGGTTTGTTTACATATTAAGTCGTTGAAGGCTATACTATGTTGTATATAACATTAATAGCCTTGGGTGCTTACATGAAGCACTTACGAAACCTGTGTATCATTCCATAAATATAGCGGGTTTGTTTACATATTAAGTCGTTGAAGGCTATACTATGTTGTATATAACAGTAATAGCCTTGGGTTGGGAGCGTTGGAGCTCCAAAACTGTTTAATAATTGTAAACTGTCATTATTAAATAAAGATGCACTGGTTTCGTCAGTGTTTGAAGCCTTGGGGACTCCTGTGTCTGGTCAGCATAGTAACACCTAGGTTGTGAGATTTATCGCGTTGTTTCATGATAAATTAATACAAAAAAATACTTTGTAATCACTGTAATCTGATTCTCTAACATATATAAATATTTTAATTATTATTAATTGGTTCTAACACCGTGGTGGCGCAGTGAAAACACACTCGCCCCGAGCTTCACGAGCAACTTGTTCAGGGTTCGAGTCCTGGTTAGAGAGGAATGTTTGGACGCGAATCATTAACTCTGTTCCTTTTCACCCAGTAGTCATTGGAGACTTGGTTGTTAAAAGATTGGCGGGTCTTGTTCCAGGGAGAACTAGTAGGGTAAGGCTTACCATGAGCTATGGGAAGGGAAAGCTCTCAGCCAGCTAACAGGAGTCAGCAGTCGTCTGCTGCTGAACCCACCTGTGTGTAAAACTAGTAGGGTAAGGCTTACCATGAGCTATGGGAAGGGAAAGCTCTCAGCCAGCTAACAGGAGTCAGCAGTCGTCTGCTCCTGTACCCTCCTGTGTGTAAAACTAGTAGGGTAAGGCTTACCATGAGCTATGGGAAGGGAAAGCTCTCAGCCAGCTAACAGGAGTCAGCAGTCGTCTGCTCCTGTACCCTCCTGTGTGTAAAACTAGTAGGGTAAGGCTTACCATGAGCTATGGGAAGGGAAAGCTCTCAGCCAGCTAACAGGAGTCAGCAGTCGTCTGCTCCTGTACCCACCTGTGTGTAAAACTAGTAGGGTAAGGCTTACCATGAGCTATGGGAAGGGAAAGCTCTCAGCCAGCTAACAGGAGTCAGCAGTCGTCTGCTCCTGTACCCTCCTGTGTGTAAAACTAGTAGGGTAAGGCTTACCATGAGCTATGGGAAGGGAAAGCTCTCAGCCAGCTAACAGGAGTCAGCAGTCGTCTGCTCCTGTACCCACCTGTGTGTAAAACTAGTAGGGTAAGGCTTACCATGAGCTATGGGAAGGGAAAGCTCTCAGCCAGCTAACAGGAGTCAGCAGTCGTCTGCTCATGTACCCACCTGTGTGTAAAACTAGTAGGGTAAGGCTTACCATTTTCTAGAGGAAGCCTGTAAGTCTCAAGCTATACTTGAACTAATAAAAACAACTCGAGTACTTATTTACAGCCCACGTTAATGTTTGCCTCGCTTCCATGCTGATAAATGATCTAACCGGTAAACGAACTGCTCTAGTCTCCCTTGCTGGCCATTCCGAGGTTCGAAACCCGCGCACAAATATGCCTCAATCACAAATATCACCAATGGTATTGAAAATTCAATTGTAAGAATGAAACTTTAACTAATTTATGTATCCATGTCTCGGCATAAATCTTAACACTTGTTCTCAAAGTTCTGTCATAATTCTTGAATAGTATAATTTGTGACTATCACAACCCTGGAAACACAAACCGAAACGGTGTCTATTTTCCGCTTGTTACAACTTGTAATAAAGTTGTTACATCTTGGCTTAACGTGTTAATGACGTATTAGAACGTTGTTACAACTTGCTATATTGGTTGTTATAACTGGTCAGGTGGTGTTAAAACTTGTTCGAACGTTGTACCAACGTCGTAGTTTCGGTGTGTGTTTGGCGGGAACAAAGTAACCACAAAGTTAGTTCTATGTATCAACGTTGCTTCAATGTTGCATCAATGTTATGGATGAGCTTGCAGCCACGTTGGGGATACGTTGCATGTTGGCTGGGATACAACTTTCATGACCCGATACATCCACCTAAAGCACGGACACCCTTCCCCTCGCTGCCTGATTCCCCTCAATGGCCCTCAATGACATCTTATTTGGTTCATGCACTGTGAATTTCCCCTCAGTTCTCCCAAGTAATCTCCCAAAATACTTGTAAAATAGGATAAATGAGGACTGTGTTTACAATAATGACGGAGTTATTTCAGTGGACAGAAATCCCCGGGAAGATAGCCAATGGTGTAAACAAAGGATCATTTGTGGCAGTTTTATTTGTGTTTGTTAATGTGTCTTCCGTTTACGTTGATAAATGATGTCCCTGACCTACTCAACTGTTTACAAATACTACATCGAAACTCCCCTGACTGAAGTTAATGAATTGGGGACGAAATCGCTTATGTGCGTTTGGAGCAGTGTAAGGGTTAAGTAATGACAGTTGGGTTAAAGAAAGGTTCTCAGAGTAATTAGTGAGAGGTTAATGGGTGCTTTGGTGGTATGTGATACCTCACTATCTTCGTGACGCAGCATGCAGCCTTCTTGTGGCAAAATGCTGTGTGTGTTACCATGCTGACCTCTTGGGTAGCCACATGGACATCGTGTATAGCTATGTTGACCTCGTGCGCCACCCATGGCGTTCTCATGTGGTATCATGCTGTGTTTTGTGGCACTATGCTGTGTTATGTGGATCTATGCTGACCTCTCTTGAGGTACCGTGCTCTCTCCCCGTCTTGAGGAAGCGTGGTGTTTCAACATGGCCTCAATATCCACACATACTGCAGCATTATGTCCATATTCCTTCACGACCAAGTGATGATGCAGAGAGATGTTCACGTATGCCGCCATGTTGCATCTATATCTGTCACTTTTATGTGGCCATTCGTATGACTTAACAAGGGTAAAATTTTGAGTGGTTTTGCTTGAGTATTAGCGTAGAAACCTAGGCAGCCTAACTACCCGCCAAACACACACCGAAACTACGACGTTGGTACAACGTTCGAACAAGTTTTAACACCACCTAACCAGTTATAACAACCAATATAGCAAGTTGTAACAACGTTCTAATACGTCATTAACACGTTAAGCCAAGATGTAACAACTTTATTACAAGTTGTAACAAGCGGAAAATAGAGACAGTTTCGGTTTGTGTTTCCAGGGTAGCCTATCGAGGCCGATTTGAAATTTAAGTTAAAAATTAAGGAAAAATTAAGAAAATCGTCAGAATATTGTTTTTATTAAAGTAACGTTGGGTTATGTGAATAACTTAAGGGTTCAGCGGGGCACAGTTAACGACGTCGTTAATTGTTACGAGCACGAGGTAAACAGAACAGTAGCAGTTTATGCAAACACAGGAAGTAGGGTTATAGCCACCTACCCCCTCCCCCCCCAGTGTTCTCCCCCCTCCCCCCCCAGTGTTCTCCCCCCTCCCCCCCCAGTGTTCTCCCCCCTCCCCCCCCAGTGTTCTCCCCCCTCCCCCCCCAGTGTTCTCCCCCCTCCCCCCCCAGTGTTCTCCCCCCTCCCCCCCCAGTGTTCTCCCCCCTCCCCCCAGTGTTCTTCCTTCCCCCCCCAGTGTTCTTCCTCCCCCCCCCCAGTGTTCTTCCTCCCCCCCCCCAGTGTTCTTCCTCCCCCCCCCCAGTGTTCTTCCTCCCCCCCAGTGTTCTTCCTCCCCCCCCAGTGTTCTTCCTCCCCCCCAGTGTTCTTCCTCCCCCCCCCAGTGTTCTTCCTCCCCCCCCCAGTGTTCTTCCTCCCCCCCAGTGTTCTTCCTCCCCCCCAGTGTTCTTCCTCCCCCCCAGTGTTCTTCCTCCCCCCCAGTGTTCTTCCTCCCCCCCCAGTGTTCTTCCTCCCCCCCCAGTGTTCTTCCTCCCCCCCCAGTGTTCTTCCTCCCCCCCCAGTGTTCTTCCTCCCCCCCCCCAGTGTTCTTCCTCCCCCCCAGTGTTCTTCCTCCCCCCCCAGTGTTCTTCCTCCCCCCCCAGTGTTCTTCCTCCCCCCCCAGTGTTCTTCCTCCCCCCCAGTGTTCTTCCTCCCCCCCAGTGTTCTTCCTCCCCCCCCAGTGTTCTTCCTCCCCCCCAGTGTTCTTCCTCCCCCCCAGTGTTCTTCCTCCCCCCCCAGTGTTCTTCCTCCCCCCCCCAGTGTTCTTCCTCCCCCCCCCAGTGTTCTTCCTCCCCCCCAGTGTTCTTCCTCCCCCCCCAGTGTTCTTCCTCCCCCCCAGTGTTCTTCCTCCCCCCCCCAGTGTTCTTCCTCCCCCCCCAGTGTTCTTCCTCCCCCCCCCAGTGTTCTTCCTCCCCCCCAGTGTTCTTCCTCCCCCCCCCAGTGTTCTTCCTCCCCCCCAGTGTTCTTCCTCCCCCCCAGTGTTCTTCCTCCCCCCAGTGTTCTTCATCAACCCCCAGGGTTCTTCCTCCCCCCCATTGTTCTCTCCCCCCCAGTGTTCTCCCCCCTCCCCCCAGTGTTCTTCCTCCCCCCCCCCCGTGTTCTTCCTCCCCCCCGTGTTCTTCCTCCTCCCCAGTGTTCTTCCTCCCCCCCAGTGTTCTTCCTCCCCCCCCCAGTGTTCCTCCCCCCCCCCAGTGTTCTTCCTCCCCCCCCAGTGTTCTTCCTCCCCCCCCAGTGTTCTTCCTCCCCCCCCCAGTGTTCTTCCTCCCCCCCAGTGTTCTTCCTCCCCCCCCAGTGTTCTTCCTCCCCCCCCAGTGTTCTTCCTCCCCCCCCAGTGTTCTTCCCCCCCCCCAGTGTTCTTCCCCCCCCCCCCAGTGTTCTTCCTCCCCCCCCAGTGTTCTTCCTCCCCCCCCCCCTCCCCCCCCAGTGTTCTTCCTCCCCCCCCAGTGTTCTTCCTCCCCCCCCAGTGTTCTTCCTCCCCCCCCAGTGTTCTTCCTCCCCCCCCAGTGTTCTTCCTCCCCCCCCAGTGTTCTTCCTCCCCCCCCAGTGTTCTTCCTCCCCCCCCAGTGTTCTTCCTCCCCCCCCAGTGTTCTTCCCCCCCCCCAGTGTTCTTCCTCCCCCCCAGTGTTCTTCCTCCCCCCCCCCCCCCCAGTGTTCTTCCTCCCCCCCCCCAGTGTTCTTCCTCCCCCCCCAGTGTTCTTCCTCCCCCCCCCCAGTGTTCTTCCTCCCCCCCAGTGTTCTTCCTCCCCCCCCCCCCCCCAGTGTTCTTCCTCCCCCCCCCCAGTGTTCTTCCTCCCCCCCCAGTGTTCTTCCTCCCCCCCCAGTGTTCTTCCTCCCCCCCCAGTGTTCTTCCTCCCCCCCCCAGTGTTCTTCCTCCCCCCCCAGTGTTCTTCCTCCCCCCCCCAGTGTTCTTCCTCCCCCCCCCAGTGTTCTTCCTCCCCCCCCAGTGTTCTTCCTCCCCCCCCAGTGTTCTTCCTCCCCCCCCAGTGTTCTTCCTCCCCCCCCAGTGTTCTTCCTCCCCCCCCAGTGTTCTTCCTCCCCCCCCCCAGTGTTCTTCCTCCCCCCCCAGTGTTCTTCCTCCCCCCCCCCCTCCCCCCCCAGTGTTCTTCCTCCCCCCCCCAGTGTTCTTCCTCCCCCCCCAGTGTTCTTCCTCCCCCCCCCAGTGTTCTTCCTCCCCCCCCCCCCCCCCCCCCCGTGTTCTTCCTCCCCCCCCAGTGTTCTTCCTCCCCCCCCAGTGTTCTTCCTCCCCCCCCCAGTGTTCTTCCTCCCCCCCCCTTCCTCCCCCCCAGTGTTCTTCCTCCCCCCCCAGTGTTCTTCCTCCCCCCCCAGTGTTCTTCCTCCCCCCCCAGTGTTCTTCCTCCCCCCCCAGTGTTCTTCCTCCCCCCCCAGTGTTCTTCCTCCCCCCCCAGTGTTCTTCCTCCCCCCCCCAGTGTTCTTCCTCCCCCCCCCAGTGTTCTTCCTCCCCCCCCCCAGTGTTCTTCCTCCCCCCCCAGTGTTCTTCCTCCCCCCCCCAGTGTTCTTCCTCCCCCCCCAGTGTTCTTCCTCCCCCCCCAGTGTTCTTCCTCCCCCCCCAGTGTTCTTCCTCCCCCCCAGTGTTCTTCCTCCCCCCCCCCAGTGTTCTTCCTCCCCCCCCAGTGTTCCTCCTCCCCCCCCAGTGTTCTTCCTCCCCCCCCAGTGTTCTTCCTCCCCCCCCAGTGTTCTTCCTCCCCCCCCCAGTGTTCTTTCCCCCCCCCAGTGTTCTTCCCCCCCCAGTGTTCTTCCTCCCCCCCAGTGTTCTTCCTCCCCCCCCAGTGTTCTTCCTCCCCCCCAGTGTTCTTCCTCCCCCCCCCCAGTGTTCTTCCTCCCCCCCCAGTGTTCTTCCCCCCTCCCCCCCAGTGTTCTTCCCCTCCCCCACTGGTCCCCCCCCCCCCCCACCACCACTGTTCTCTCTCCCGCTCGTCAACTTACCGGCGTGACGTCATAGTCCCAAATCCTAAATTTGTCAATAAAAAAAATCATATTTTAGCTCTGCCAAAGATTTTTTTTGGTTACTGTAACTCCCCAAAAAAAAAGGCGACACACAAGAGTTCAATTGAACATGTGGTAGCAACTAGCATAACATGGTCATGGGAATAGGACAAAATCTTTGAATTCATGGTCACTGAATCAGAAAAAATAAAAAAAATAAAAATATAAAATAAAAAAATAATACGTGAATTTAACAATCAATCGAGGGGGAAAAAATACGTGAATTTAACAATCAATCGAGGGGGAAAAAATACGTGAATTTAAGAATCAATCGAGGGGGAAAAAATACGTGAATTTAACAATCAATAGAGGGGGAAAAAATACGTGAATTTAACAATCAATAGAGGGGGAAAAAATACGTGATTTTAACAATCAATCGAGGGGGAAAAAATACGTGAATTTAACAATCAATAGAGGGGGAAAAAATACGTGAATTTAACAATCAATCGAGGGGGAAAAAATACGTGAATTTAACAATCTATACTAAAGAACGTGTCAGCATACATCCAGATGACATTTATTTTTGGAAAAAGGTAGATAACAATATAAACTATCAGTAGATAGGAGATAGGTAGATAACAATATATATAAAATATAAGTAGAAAAGAAGTTAGTAAACCAAATGAATACTAGACACCACACCGACGATCCCGCCAAACACACACCGAACTACGACGTTGGTACAACGTTCTAACAAGTTTTAACACCTCCTAACCAGTTATAACAACCAATATAGCAAGTTGTAACAACGTTCTAATACGTTATAAACACGTTAAGCCAAGATGTAACAACTTTATTACAAGTTGTAACAAGCAGAAAATTAGACAGTTTCGGTTTGTTTCCATGGAAGTATTCACCTGGGTACTAAACGAATGTGAAGAGCAACTTGGTCAACCTTTGAGTTGTTAAACTTGTTCAAATAACTTTTGAGTTTGATATTGTATAGAAATATAGTCGTTATGAATGTAATTAGGATTTGTATTAAAAGGTAATTAAATTAGCATCAAAGGATATTAATTTTAATATAAACAGATTTATTGAAGCAATTGAAGGAACCATTCCTATTAATCATGGGAAAAAGTTTTATACACAATATACAACACAGCTTAAAAAATAATGGTTATATATAATATAAACACATTGTATTTTCAACTAAATTTGTAGCAGTCATGAAGCATTTGGGCAACCACTTACGGAACATGTACATCTTTCCTGAATCATGACAAAATTGGAAAACTCTGGAGTTTTGTTATATTCGGTTTTATACTTTTCATAATCGTGTTATTTTATCATATGTTTAAATAATAAAGCACTTCATAAGATGAACATCATATGTCCTTTAATCTCGATCTAACATTTTCGTAGCTATTGCCCCTTAGGCTCTGTGAGGGGCTCCTTAGGCTCTGTGGGGGGCTCCTTAGGCTCTGTGGGGGGCTCCTTAGGCTCTGTGCGGCTCTCCTTAGGCTCTGTGGGGCTCTCCTTAGGCTCTGTGGGGCCCTCCTTAGGCTCTGTGGGGCCCTCCTTAGGCTCTGTGGGGCCCTCCTTAGGCTCTGTGGGGCCCTCCTTAGGCTCTGTGGGGCTCTCCTTAGGCTCTGTGGGGCTCTCCTTAGGCTCTGTGGGGCCCTCCTTAGGCTCTGTGGGGCCCTCCTTAGGCTCTGTGGGGCTCTCCTTAGGCTCTGTGGGGCTCTCCTTAGGCTCTGTGGGGCTCTCCCTCCCTCGGCTCTGTTGTGGCCCCCCCTCCCTCGGCTCTGTTGTGGCCCCCCCTCCCTCGGCTCTGTTGTGGCCCCCCCTCCCTCGGCTCTGTTGTGGCCCCCCCCTCCCTCGACTCTGTTGTGGCCCCCCCTCCCTCGGCTCTGTTGTGGCCCCCCCCCTCCCTCGACTCTGTTGTGGCCCCCCCTCCCTCGGCTCTGTTGTGGCCCCCCCCTCCCTCGACTCTGTGGCCCCCCCTCCCTCGACTCTGTGGCCCCCCCTCCCTAGGCTCTGTTCCCCCCCCCCTCCCTAGGCTCTGCCCCTCCCCTCCCTAGGCTCTGTCCCCCCCCCCTCCCTAGGCTCTGTGGGCCGAGATAGGCGGCTGTAATCTGACCCCAACACACACACACACACACACACACACACACACTTCACTTCGATTTATTTTCACCTCCCAGTCTTCTATTTCAGTCTTGGTGACGTTCTCTATTGATATATAATCTCTACACCACTGTGGGTTTCCTAGCCCTGGAAACACAGACCAAAACTGTCTCTATTTTCCGCTTGTTACAACTTGTAATAAAGTTGTCACATCTTGGCTTAACGTGTTTATGACGTATTAGAACGTTGTTACAACTTGCTATGTTGGTTGTTATAACTGGTTAGGTGTTAAAACTTGTTCGAACGTTGTACCAAGGTCGTAGTTTCGGTGTGTGTTTGGCGGGCTGTCTCTCGTTTCAGGTGGTCCATATTGCCTCAGAGAAGGGAAGTAGACATTTGTAATTAACTTACGCACGTTCCACAAATTTACGAGTGCCTGGTGGTGGTGGACTTAAGGCCTATCAACCTCTGGAGGGTTATTAAGTCCAACAGCAAACTTGGTGGTTGGTCAGTAAGGTATTGTGGTGGTCTTAATAACCCTCCAGAGGTTGATAGGCCTTAAGTCCATCACAATACCTTACTGACCAACTAGTCTGTTGGTCTAGTCTTGAACATAGTCTAGAGATTAAGTACATTTAGTGTAATTTCACCGAGAAGCGATAACAATGTCACTGGAAGTTCTGATTTAAAAAATCTGTATATAATGATACAAAAGTACGAATTACATAGTTTAAAACAAAATCTCTCAAGTTCTATTTGGGGGTGAATAATCCTTCGCAGGCGTAAAGTCTCTGGCTGGCCCAGTAAGAGTTACTCATTTTTGCCTTATTCAGGTGGTGGATGAGTGAGCGACTCGTGTCATGGCTTCAGTAATGTCCAATGTGTTTAACAGTTATATTCGAACCTGGGGTACCAGGGTACCACGCTAGTACTATAAGTACTCGACCACCGATTACGTATAAATGTTATATGGTTCAAGTCCTTGAGGGATCATTTAGAGTTCTGTTGAGAAATTTTATAGCTGGAGACCATTTAAACATTACACAGTGTGATACTCTGCAATCTTAGCGTATTTAGTTAATAAATGAAATAATGGTACCTATACTCCACGAGTGTTGCCGGGTGTTGGATGGTCGTGAATCTGAAATCCATCCAACACCCGGCTACACCCGTGGAGAAAGGACACCATTATTTCATTAATTGAACACGCCAAGATTGCATAATATCAGTGTAAAGCTTGAATTGTCCCCCATACATCAGTTTTTCAATAGAATCCCAAATGGATAAGTATGTACTGTACTAAGCTGCATGGCGGCCTTGGTTCGAATCCTTGAAGTGTTATTTGGAGTTTATTTAATGTAACTAAGTATATAATATAAGGTACTGTGGTTATACCCAACTGATGGACTACTAGCGTAACGCAAAAATAAAAATCCGCATTTTACTTCAATGCGATTAGAGGGAAACAATTTAATTTTAATTATTTAACAGGATTAAAGTATAAAATCAAAAGGCTTTGAGGGAAATTAGCAAAGTGTAAATAGTACTTGGTAAATCTTCTTTGGACGGAGAATGTAACATAATCAATATAATTCTCCTATCAAGGAAGATTTATAATAAATAATATATTAATTATACATTCACCCTCTAAGGACGATATGTAATAAATAATACATAATATAAATTAGATCATATTATTTTTCTGAGGTCAGAAATAATATATAATATAAATTAGTACCGAGTGCTCTTTATTCTCCGAGGCTATGGGTCCCTACACTAGCACCAGAGGTGGTACCCCAATATAAATTAGATATTCTCCTCCTTCCAAGGAAGATTTAAGAGTACCATTTACACCCGGCTAATTTCTCCCAACGTCTTTGGCGATCCCGACCAAAAGTATAATCGCCTTCAGGATGGTTGGACGCAAGAAGGCCGTATAATTTGGCAATTACCCCTGGCAACGAGAAGCTGGAAGAAAGTTGCCACTGGCAACGGGCTCTGATTTCCTTCTGAGGTCAGAGAGAGACGATTCAAAAGTCTTCTAATGATCTCGTAGATATATGACCTGCAGTGAAATTGTTGACGAATCCTGAGGCGAGAGGAACTGGGGGAGTATTGAATGACTTTACTGGGAAAAACCTTTTCAAAATTCACATTTATTTTCTTATTTAATTAAGGTGTATTCCCGCCAAACACACCGAAACTGACGTTGGTACAACGTTCGAACAAGTTTTAACACCCCCTAACCAGTTATAACAACCAATATAGCAAGTTGTAACAACGTTCTAATACGTCATAAGCACGTTAAGCCAAGATGTAACAACTTTATTTCAGGTTGTAACAAGCGGAAAATGGAAACCTAGTACTCGCCTAGTTGTACTCGCATAGTTGTGCTTGCGGGGGTTGAGCTTCGGCTCTTTGGTCCCGCCTCCTTAACAAGGGTTCGAACTAGGGTTTTGTGGGTCAGTATATGTTCCTTCCATTATGGTTAGGTAAAAACGTCCAAATTTGGATGTTTGTCATGAGCTCGGCTACAACAAGAAGTTAGGGTAGAAATGGCATTTTCAGGGAAAAGCGCCAAGTCCTGACGACTATATAGCACTGGGAAGGGGTCAGGATAACGATTTGGGATGGGACGGGGGGAAAGGAATGGTGTCCAACCACTTGTGGACGGTCGGGGATTGAACGCCGACCTGCATGAAGCGAGACCGTCGCTCTACCCTCCAGCCTAAGTAGTTAGGTAATAATGGGTGGATTAGGCACAAATTTGAATAGTGACTAAGCACTGTACAACATCCTTGCGATCCAGGAGCCAGATTCACGAAGCAGTTACGCAAGCACTTACGAACGTGTACATCTTTCCTCAATCTTTGACGGCTTTGGTTACATTTATTAAACAGTTTACAAGCATGAAAACTTGCCAATCAACTGTTGTTATTGTTATAAACAGCCTCCTGGTGCTTCGGAGCTCATTAACTGTTTAATAATTGTAAACAAAGCCGCCAAAGATTGAGAAAAGATGGACAGGTTCGTAAGTGCTTGCGTAACCGCTTCGTGAATCTGGCCCCAGGTTCGTAAGTGCTTGCGTAACTGCTTCGTGAATCTGGCCCCAGGTTTCGTAAGTGCTTGCGTAACTGCTTCGTGAATCTGGCCCCCAGGTGTACAAGACATGGTTGCTTTAAATAATTAAACCTTCAGGTATTTGTAATTACTTCATTGTGTGGAAAATGTGTTGGCCCTTGACCATTTTTACTTGGATAAAGTCTCATTAGGAGTTTCTTTCCCAGAATATAAAGTTCTGCTTACGAAACCTGTACATCTTTTCTCGATCAAATCGGCAAATCATTTATTTAACATTTTATGATTTCCAAAGTGTCAGGAGATTATCGATATGAATAATAACTTTTGCTTACCAAGTTTCTAAAGTTCGTGTACTGTGTATACAAAGCCGTCATGATCGAGAAAAGATGTACAGGTTTCGCAAGTGGATATTTATCCACGCTTGACGCCTCCCGCCCTGGAGGGTTATGCCTACAGCCATGACTTATCACACTAGTGGAGTTTGTTGTTGTTTAAAGATTCGCTACCTGGAACAAAGTTCCAAGTAGCACGGGCTATGGTGAGCCCGTAGTCACACGATATTGGAGGATCCTTGGAAACACACAACGTAACTGTTACAACTTATAACAAGATGTAACAACTTTATTACAACGTTTATAGGACGTATTAGAACGTGGTTACAAAGTTTTATGACGGATTAGAACGTGGTTACAAAGTTTTATGACGGATTAGAACGTGGTTACAAAGTTTTATGACGGATTAGAACGTGGTTACAAAGTTTTATGACGGATTAGAACGTGGTTACAAAGTTTTATGACGGATTAGAACGTGGTTACAAAGTTTTATGACGGATTAGAACGTGGTTACAAGGTTTTATGACGGATTAGAACGTGGTTACAAGGTTTTATGACGGATTAGAACGTGGTTACAAGGTTTTATGACGGATTAGAACGTGGTTACAACGTTTTTATGACGCATTAGAACGTGGTTACAACTTGTTCGAATGTTGTAGCAACGTCGTAATTTCGTCGTTTAACTGGAGTTGACCTGATTACTTTCTGGAGGAATGATTGTTTATATCTCTGAATTCTCGTCTTTATGAAGTAAAATTGAAGTCATTAGGGAAAGTAATTTTCAATCTTAATGAGGGATCAACCCTCAGTGTTCAAGAGAGAACTGGATAAGCACCTCCAAAGGATACCTGATCAACCAGGCTGTGACTCATACGTCAGGCTGCGAGCAGCCGCGTCCAACAGCCTGGTTGATCAGTCCGGCAACCAGGAGGCCTGGTCGACGACCGGGCCGCGGGGACGCTAAGCCCCGGAAGCACCTCAAGGTAACCTCAAGGTAGGGATGTTGTGGGCTGGGTTGACGAGCCTTTGGCCATTGGTGCTATCTTGAGGTTATCTTGAAATGATTTCGGGGCTTAGTGTCCCCGCGGCCCGGTCCTCGACGAGGCCTCCACCTCCAGGAAGCAGCCCGTGACAGCTGACTAACACCCAGGTACCTATTTTACTGCTAGGTAACAGGAGCATCAGGGTGAAAGAAACTGCCCATTGTTTCTCGCTGGTACCCGGGATCGAACCCGTAACCACAGGATCACGCGTCCAGTGTTCTGTCCGCTCAGCCACTGCCTAACGACAGGCTGTAAAAAGCATATACAGGCAGTAAACAGTCTGCTCTACATTCAATGCTCGCTGAATGTAAACATTTCAATATAAAAAGTTCTAAATGTCACTTTGGCATCTCGTAGTTTATTAAGATTTCAAGGTTGAGAGTTGACATGACTGAATCCTGGAAAAAGAATTATATATATTGAATGATTTCTCGACCGTTTTGATACGACTGTGATATCAGACGGCTTTCAGGCATTTTAAAAGGCTTCAGTCCCGCTACAATTTTTTGGGGGGAACTGAAGACAATGGTAACTGATAAAATCTGTTGACTTTCCTCTCAATAACATGCTCTTTGTCGGACACTCTTGCTCTTTGTCGGACACTCTTGCTCTTTGTCGGACACTCTTGCTCTTTGTCGGACACTCTTGCTCTTTGTCGGACACTCTTGCTCTTTGTCGGACACTCTTGCTCTTTGTCAGACTCTCTTTATCCTGGTTGTGCACCGCACGTGGTGGACTGTGTACACATTATCTCCATCACCGTATTCCCCTGCATCATACATATTGTGCAATTGATTGATAAAGATTAAGCCACCCAAGAGGTGGCACGGGCATGAATAGCCCGTAATATATTGTGCATTAATACATGATGCTCTTGATTATTTTTCTTGGCGTATTCATGCTGGAGTTGCCGCTTAGGCAGAAAATTTGACATTAGTAAATAGTCTGATTATGTATGCTTTGCACTAATTCTGGTATATTGCTAATTTTGGTCTCGCTGGACGAGTCTTCAATTAGTTTTTTCGTTCTCTTAATCGGGTTTTTCTGGATAATTTTTTTATGAAAATATATGGACTTAAGTGGTTTGGATATTAAGAGGGTTGCTTTAAATCGTACCTCATCCAACAGCCTGGTTGACCACACTGCCAGACAGGAGGCCTGGGCAGAGATCGGGCCGCGGGGTATACTGATCCCCGGAATCAACAAAAGTTAAACATGTGTAGAAATGTATTTTGCTGGTGAAGTTCAGTTGAACGAGTTTCCATCCAATTACTGGGAAATGTTGGTTATTAGCCTTCAGAACGACTTTTGGAGACCAGCATAGGGAAAGGTGGTGGTGAAATATTGGTGAATGCAATCATTGATTATCGAGTCTGCAAGCCATGCACACGCTGATGTAAAGGTTCTTCCTGTGCTGGAAGCCCGATGTGGAGTGTGACAAGTGTGAAGAACACGTTCATAGGACACTATGTGAATAGAAGCCCAACACACAATGTAACCACAATGTAAACAAGAAACGTTGTGGCAACGTGGGCAAGAAACGTTGTGGCAACGTGGGCAAGAAGCGTTGGCAAGAAAAGCGTTGTGGCAACGTGGGCAAGAAGCGTTGGGGCAACGTGGGCAAGAAGCGTTGGGGCAACGTGGGCAAGAAGCGTTGGGGCAACGTGGGCAAGAAGCGTTGGGGCAACGTGGGCAAGAAGCGTTGGGGCAACGTAGGGTCACGCACCTAGCCCTTGAAGATCACCGGTTAGGTTCAGCTCCAGTCGGAGCGCGTCGTACCATTGCCAGGAAATAAAGTATCCATGCCCGGGTTCGATCCCCGTGCGCGCGAGAGAAATGGTTCGGCATATTTCCTTTCGCTCGATCCCTCTGTTCATGTAGGAGTAAATCGGCACCCGGGAGCAAGGCCACTGTTGTGGGCAGCATTGTGGCAAAGTTTGGTAGTTAAGCGTGCGTAGCAACCACTGAACGACACCACACCATTGTTAACGTTCTAACAACGAGGGTAAAGTGAAGATGACGTTATTAGGTTGTGGGGATACGGCATCATCATATTGGAGTTGAACAAGGCCACAGTGGAGTTCACTCACGCACGCACGCACGCACGCACGCACGCACGCACTCACTCACGCACGCACGCACGCACTCAGGCACGCACGCACTCACTCACTCACGCACGCACGCACTCGCACTCACTCACTCACTCACCAACAGGGGCCTCTGGGTGACCCCTCCCTCCCCACCCCCCACCCCCCAAAAAAAAATCTTGCTTATTTGTTTTTCTTTTGAAGTAATGCAAGAGAAAGGAAGCAGCGGGCAGCTTTGAGCTCTTAGACCCATTACCAGCCAACACAGTCTCTGCCACTCCGTAACACTGTATTACGGAGTGGCGCAGACTCCGTAATACTCCGTAATTACGGAGTAATACTCTATTACTTACGGAGTAATACTGAGTAATAGAATAGGTAGACTAGCTCCTTGTCCTCGTGTCCCAGTCAAGTGCTATATAATTAATATAAAGCTATGGGTGCTCTCCGAATAATTACCTGTTTTACGAATTAAATCACACGAAAATGATGTATTTATGAAAGTCTTGAGGCTTTGCAATGGGATTGAACCCGCGTCCCTGGCAATCGGTCTGGTGGCAGTCCAGGGGAATGCGAGCTTGGCTCCCATTGCCCGCTCTCGATATTTTCTCATGCTGTTTGCAATTTATGGCTTGGAGTGAATGGTTTATAGACAACCTGTTCGGTCAAGACAGAACTGTAACGATTTGTTGTGCATAGTGTCTGTGTGATGAGTTGAAGAATTGACCTCATGGGGTGTTGGTGGTTGTGCTGTCCTGTGCTGGGAGGAGAGGCGTGTGCTGTGCTGGGAGGAGAGGTGTGTGTGCTGTGCTGTGCTGGGAGGAGAGGTGTGTGCTGTGCTGGGGAGTGTGTGTGCTGTGCTGGGAGGAGAGGCGTGTGTGCTGTGCTGGGAGGAGAGGCGTGTGTGCTGTGCTGGGAGGAGAGGTGTGTGCTGTGCTGGGAGGAGAGGTGTGTGCTGTGCTGGGAGGAGAGGTGTGTGCTGTGCTGGGAGGAGAGGCGTGTGCTGTGCTGGGAGGAGAGGCGTGTGCTGTGCTGGGAGGAGAGGCGTGTGCTGTGCTGGGAGGAGAGGCGTGTGTGCTGTGCTGGGAGGAGAGGCGTGTGTGCTGTGCTGGGAGGAGAGGCGTGTGTGCTGTGCTGGGAGGAGAGGCGTGTGTGCTGTGCTGGGAGGAGAGGCGTGTGTGCTGTGCTGGGAGGAGAGGCGTGTGCTGTGCTGTGCTGGGAGGAGAGGCGTGTGTGCTGTGCTGTGCTGGGAGGAGAGGCGTGTGCTGTGCTGTGCTGGGAGGAGAGGCGTGTGCTGTGCTGTGCTGGGAGGAGAGGCGTGTGCTGTGCTGTGCTGGGAGGAGAGGCGTGTGCTGTGCTGTGCTGGGAGGAGAGGCGTGTGCTGTGCTGTGCTGGGAGGAGAGGCGTGTGCTGTGCTGTGCTGGGAGGAGAGGCGTGTGCTGTGCTGTGCTGGGAGGAGAGGCGTGTGCTGTGCTGTGCTGGGAGGAGAGGCGTGTGCTGTGCTGTGCTGGGAGGAGAGGCGTGTGCTGTGCTGTGCTGGGAGGAGAGGCGTGTGCTGTGCTGTGCTGGGAGGAGAGGCGTGTGCTGTGCTGGGAGGAGAGGCGTGTGCTGTGCTGGGAGGAGAGGCGTGTGCTGTGCTGGGAGGAGAGGCGTGTGCTGTGCTGGGAGGAGAGGCGTGTGCTGTGCTGGGAGGAGAGGCGTGTGCTGTGCTGGGAGGAGAGGCGTGTGCTGTGTGTGTTAAAGACTGTGACATTTCACGTGGCATATTGAACATTGACGAGTAAAGCTACGAAGGAGGAGGATTAAAGCTATGTTAAGCTACACTGTAGCACTACGTAAAGCCGCCAGTGATAATTATTTTCGAGTTTATCACATTGTCAGAAACATCTGAGATAATACATTCTATCCCTTTTTTATATTAACATTTTCAGGAATAGGGTTTTAGTTAGTTTCTGAATAGTACCAATCTATTTTCTGGTGAATCGAATCCCAGAATGCACCGATTATTAAATCTCACGATTCAAAACCTTTAAGAGATTGGGCAAGGCTGAATTACGAGACTTATAAGCATTCTAGCATATATTTTTTATTTCCTATGAACGGTATTGCCTTTCCAATCATGCTTGGGAGTTGGATAATTATTCAATATATTTTTTTTTTTTTTTGCATCATAAATTTAATGTCTTCTACATCGTATACATTTAATATGAGGTAGATGTATATTCGATATTGCTATTTCTATAAAACCCATTTGTCAACAGGTTCCTTCAAGGGCCAGAGGGACAAGACGGTTGTGTCATGATATATGTCCGGATCATGACACTTGTAGAGTAATTAACACATTCCTTATTAGCTGTTGACACAGGAATAGTGTCATCAGTAACCCCCTTCCCTACCTTCCCCACACCTGTACGCCTCCTCCAAACCTTCCCCGCCTCCCCCCCCACACCTTCCCCAGCTCCTCCACACCTGCCCCCCCCTCCCACCCCCCCACACACCCTGGCACAAGGCTGCCAAACTCCGTGTCACCATAAACAGTAAATTAATCTTTCAAGTTAGGGCAGTTTGTAGACTTTGTGCCGGAGGACTCGAGTCAAAGTGTGTCGGGGGGGGAAAGTTCTTTACGATGCGAGTGGTGGAAATAAAGAATGGGAAGAACGACACGGTTTAAGAATTTGCCTTTGTGAAGGATTAAAGTTTAGACGAGTGAGCCATCCGCAGCTTCTGTTGTGGGAGCTGCCTGGCCTCAGGCTGGGGGGGTGATACTGGTATAGGTAGTGGGCTGATAATGACTACATTACTACTGTCTCTGCCTCTGTGTGTCTCTCTCTCTGCCTCTGTGTCTGTGTCTCTCTCTCTGCCTCTGTGTGTGTCTCTCTCTCTCTGCCTCTCTCTGCCTCTGCCTCTCTCTCTCTGCCTCTCTCTCTGCCTCTCTCTCTGCCTCTGTCTCTCTCTCTCTCCCCCCCCCCCTAATAACACACTTAGCGTGTTTACCAATCACAACCCAAAACTATGTCACAGATATTACATTACCTTCCACTGCCTCACTCGCCAATTAAGTTCGTGATTGTGGGTGATAAAACTCGCCACGCGACCAGTCCTTTCATTTGGCAATTATTTATCTCTTCCGGGAGATAAAAATTAGATAGTTTTGAATTTGAAACGTGTCTTCTATGACGTAAGTTTGTGATCACCTTCTCAATGACCTTTCGGCTCCACACTTGCAAGATCTGTCAGGGGACAGAGAGAGTGAGTGGTCTCTTCTCAGTGGCCCGACCCGCCAAACACACACCGAAACTACGACGTTGGTACAACGTTCGAACAAGTGTTAACACCACCTAACCAGTGATAACAACCAATATAACAAGTTGTAACAGCGTTCTAATACGTCATAAACACGTTAAGCCAAGATGTAACAACTTTATTACACGTTGTAACAAGTGAAAAATAGAGACAGTTTCGGTTTGTGTTTCCAGGGGGCCCTCTGGCACTATACTCATTAGTCGGCTCATGTAACAGTCAGTGAACTCTCTCTCCCGAATTCTCCAGCCGGTTGAAACTGATGCAAAATTGTTCTCTGTCCATGATATTGACTGAGTCTCTCTACCCCCATGAAATAGTCCAGTAAACACACAACGTAGCTCCAATGTTGCAGCAACGTTATGTTACAACTTAAACATAATGTTGTGGAAACGTTGTGGTGTGGTGCTCCAGACTCGTGCTATAGACTTCTCAAGGTCAACTCTGCCGTGATAAGATAAGGAAATCTGCGTCCTTTATCATTCATAAAGCTGCTTATGAAATTCCTTACACCAGAGTTAAATATGAACAAATCCACAAGGGCAGTGATGAGGATTCGAACCTGCATCTGGGAGCATCCCAGACACTGCCTTAATCGACTGAGCTACGACAGTTCAGTAGAACTTCGGTTTCAACCCTTTTACCCTGCCGTAGCTCAGTCGATTAAGGGAGTGTCTGGGATGCTCCCAGACGCAGGTTCGAATCCTCGTCACGGCCCTTGTGGATTTGTTCATTTGATGCATCACGTTAGTGTGATCTATGTGTAATTGGGATTATGTTTGGAATCCAAATTTACCCAACGGTTATCTGTAATGCTCACGGATATAAGATGCTACGAGGTATATACACTGTTTATATTAGATGTGGTTGGGCAGGGACATCTATCGGACAATATCTAATATTGCCTACGAAAGCAACATCTATTAACAAATCCACAAGGGCCGTGACGTGGATTCGAACCTACGTCCGAGAGCATCCCAGACGCTGCCTTAATCATCTGAGCTACGACATTTTTAAAATGACCATGTCGTAGGTCAGTCGAATAAGGCAGCGTCTGGGATGCTCTCGGACGTAGGTTCGAATCCACGTCACGGCCCTTGTGGATTTGTTCATTTGATGCATCACGCTATTGTGATTTCTGTGTGTAACATCTCCTATGTTGTGTAGGCAACCATAGCAGACTAGACACCCCTGGAAACACGAACCGTAACTGTGTCTATTTTCCGCGTGTTAGAACTTGTTAAGCCAAGATGTAACAACTTTATTAGGTGTTTGACGTATTAGAACGTTGTTACAACTTGCTATATTGGTTGTTATAACTGGTTAGGTGTTAAAACTTGTTCCAACGTTGTAGCAACGTACTAGCTGACTAGATATGCAACCCGTTCTCGTACTTTCGTATAGTCAATATTGACTTACGTATGTCACATATGCACGTATTTAATAAGTCAATATTGACTGTAAGAAAGTGCGAGAACGGGTTGAGACATGAGCGTCCAGACCATCCTAGCAATCACATGTATTTCTTACACTGTAACTTGACTTTGTTACAACGTAAAGTGTTGTGATGACGGGTGAACCATCCACATCGCCTCTGATGTGCGAGCAACCTGTCTTCTGGGAGGAAATACGGTCACAACTGGATTAAGAATGACCATTTAGTCACATTATCTACTCTCTCTCCATTGTTAGATTTGATTTGTTTCCTTAAGTTTGTTTCTACAGTGTATAACTGATGAGAAATATGGAATTAGAAAACTATTTTAGTATACCTGAGAATTCCGTTCATTTATCGAAATCTATCGAAGAAAACTTTTTAGCATATATTGTTACTACAGTTTTCTGTACTAACAATTTTCTCCATTTAAAAATGCTCAGTTATGCTTAACACAAGTCAATTCTATGCTTAGCTGAGGAGAACTAAAGGTTAATGAATGTTGTATCAGTGTTAATGTGAAATACATTTGTTATTAATGTTTTGATACATCCACATTTACGCAGTTACCTCATACGTCAGGCTGCGAGCAGCCGCGTCCAACAGCCTGGTTGATCAGTCCGGCAACCAGGAGGCCTGGTCGACGACCGGGCCGCGGGGACGCTAAGCCCCGGAAGCACCTCAAGGTAACCTCTACCTCAGACTACATGAACGATCACATTGTGTATGGCAAAAGCTAACTACATGATACAAGTTCATTTATCTACGCTAGACTATATGAAGGCTTACTTGTTCACGTGACGCTAAAAAATTCTCATTTTCTAGAAGTTTTAGTCATCAAGGAGCATATGTCCCACACTGGTGAGCTCTGGGAGCATAATGTTTTCTCAAGAACACGACCCAAGGAAATAGTGTAGATGCAACGCTCCAGGTACTTCCATACCGGCAGGTCTGTTGAGGTCTAATGACTGGAGATTCTATATCGTGGTGGGCGTTATCTAATTCCTGATCAGTTTGCAGTTTTGACTGCTCAGGATTGGGAGATCCGTCACCTGTAGCCACCTGCCACGGGTAACGGTAGCCACGGGTAACGGTAGCCACCTGCCACAGGTAACGGTAGCCACGGGTAACGGTAGCCACCTGCCACAGGTAATGGTAACCCAACCTGATCCTGGCAACCACTGTGTCGCACAGTCTGGTCCACGTTTTGTGCTGCCCATAGATATAGGTTTCAGATCTGAACAAATCATAGCTTTTTATCCTAGTACTTTCAGGTCGTTGGGAGTCGGTAATTTCTTTCCTGAGACCTGAGTGTTTGGACATTAAAATCAGAACGGCCTTTAAAAGTCTTAGGAAGTTGATCTTCGTGTTTCAGTATCCACGACTGACAGGAGCAGTCAGCCTCACTATCCTTAGTAACAGATACATTCCACTATCACCATCACAAGATGTACTACTCCCTCACCATCTTCACCAGATACAGTAGTGTGTGTATATATGTGTACATATATATGTTACCTAATTCCTTACACTCGGATATCACCCCTCAACTCAGGCACGAGTTCAATACCTCTTCCAAACTATATAAAGTTGAATTAAAGAACCAATCCTGAGAGTGAGGGTCCTTCCCTTGCCCAAAACCCTCCACCCTGCAGACGATGAGTCACAATAACGGGGCTGAAGATATGATAACCAAACTACTCATCAGAAAGTCAAGAAACGACCACATTTCGGTCCGTCGTGTCTTCACATGAAGTCGTTGACCCCTTCGTCCCAAATGATGAATCATTTGGTTTTATCAAATGATGAAACTATCTCGTTTTATTACTGTCCGCGGGCGGTTGATGAACGCTGTGTCGTCTCTCTAGGCTTCGGGGAAGCAGATGTCTCGTGTCTACACCGAGACATATTTTACATTTTTTTTGGCTGGAATGAGAGGAATGTAATAACTGTGAAGCATCATATAATGTTAGCTTGTGGGGTCGTGCCCATGATACGTAGAGATAGTGAGAATGACTGATAATGAGAGAGAGAGAGAGCAATGAGAATAGATCAGACACGAAGACTGAATGAGTATTTTAGTACTTTGCACTATATATTCAATCACTCCTGGTTCAACTACACCTCGTTCAATCACTTCTGGTTGAACTCCACCCTCACACCTCAACCAGACTCAACACGTGGGGACATTAACCATAAAACTTCACCCAAAATTCCTCCTGCCTTGCGCCTTTTAGACCGAAATAGCTAAGTGGATGCCAGGACTCAAAGCACGTTCAAAAATTAATAAAAGGCTGCTATTAATTTTGCCTCTCCTAGCCTGCAGTATTAATCTCGCTTAACTGTCCCTTTCCATTCTCTTCATCCATATTTCACCTTTTTATATATATATATATATATATATATATATATATATATATATATATATATATATAATAGATATATATCTCGGTAAAATGTCCATCGAGGAGGCAGACAAGGCAATTACTAATGTCTCTGGTACCGTCAACGTTGGTCACGATGCTCAAGTAACGGAATTGCCGTTAATGGCTTCAAAGACGGTGGTGGTGATTTATTCATGAAATTAAGCGGTGGGTAACGAAGCAGTCTAATATGGGTCTCGCTTCGTTGGTGCGCACTTCCGCCTCCTCCTCCTGGTGCTGAGGAAATGTTCTTGGGGCAGGAGACATTGATTTTCCTATTACAATGACGATTTTTTGTTTATAAAGTTTTGAGTGAGGTTGATTTGTAATTGATTTTCCTATCAAGACAGATTTTTTGCTTTGATTTGTTCCAAGTAAAGTTTAATTATAATGTTATTGTTTGTGATGAGTACTAGTGAGCTGAAATGTTCATTATCAGTGATAAGTGTTCATTAAAGATATTGGCAAAGCATTCAGGCATTTAACTGTTAAAGTACAATCCACGGATACACACGTACGTACGTAAGGCTCCGTGGTTGAATGGACAGAGCTTGGGTCTCGTAATCCCAGGGTCTGGGTTCGATCCAGGTCGTCAGCGGAAACAGATGGGTAGAGTTTCTTTCACTCTGATGCCTCCCTGTTACCAACCAGTAAATAGGTACCTGGGTGTTAGTCAGCTGCTACGGGCTGCTTCGTGTGTGTGTGTGTGTGTGTGTGTGAAAAATACTTAGTAACAGTTGATTGATTGACAGTTGAGCCGAAAGCGCAGAGCTCAGCCCTTGCAAGGACAGCTAGGTGAATATAACTAGGTGAGCACACACACACACACACACACACACACACACACACACACACACACACACACACACACACACACACACACACACACACACACCACCCACACACCACCCACAACGCTCACACTAACAAAAATCAATAAAACAAATCATATTCTTAGGAAGTTAAACATGAAATAGGTATAAAATCCAATTGTCCATTCTCTCAACACTTAAATACTCCAGAGAGGACCCTCTCTGATCAAAGTTGAATTCTCGAGTGAGAGAACAGGAGCCCCTCTGTAAACAAAGGTCCATCTTGTTTACAGAGGGTCTCCAGCTTCCAAAATCTAGAATGTTCCGGATATTGAACACTCTAGAGGCTGACAGAAGCCAAAAAGGGATGGAAGGAGAGAGTGAGTAAAAGGGAAGAAGGGAGACAGAGAGAGGGTAGGAGGGAAGTAGACGATGAATCACAATAACATGGTTGAAGATATGATGATCAGAAACCCCCAGCAGATGAGACGACGACGTTTCGGTCCGTCTTGGACCAATATCAAATCAGTTATCAAGACCATTATATCAAAACCAAGACCTATTCTCAAGGCATTTGCCTTGAGAATGGTCCAGGACGGTCCGAAACGTCGTCGTCCCCTCACCTTCTAGTGTGTGGTCTGGTCCTCACGGGAGCGAGTAGTAGTAAACTAGCAAGGCATTGTATGTGGCTGTAAATTACCTCTATGACCAACATTCACACTCACTGGGATCCCTAGCCACACAAGCCACTCATCCCCAGTCACACAAGCCACTCATCACCTGTTCACCTGTATGACTGTAAATGTACCCAGTTCTATGTAATGTTTACATTAATGTGTCTCAGGTGTCAATTATTATTAAATTATCCTTGTTCTATTTATCTTGCTCTAAATACCAGTGACCGTCAGGAGTCGATCATTGCTATCCCAATTTCTAATTATTAATTTAACATGTTACCGTATTAGAAGTTGAATTGCAAAATTTCATGTATATGGGCCAATAGGAGCTGCCTCGTATATGGGCCAATAGGAGCTGCCTCGTATATGGGCCAATAGGAGCTGCCTCGTATATGGGCCAATAGGAGCTGCCTCGTATATGGGCCAATAGGAGCTGCCTCGTATATGGACCAATAGCTGCTGCCTCGTATATGGACCAATAGGAGCTGCCTCGTATATGGACCAATAGCTGCTGCCTCGTATATGGACCAATAGGAGCTGCCTCGTATATGGACCAATAGCTGCTGCCTCGTATGGACCATGTCGTAGCTCAGTCAATTAAGACAGCGTCTGGGATGCTCTCAGCCGCAGGTTCGAATCCTCGCCACGACCCTTGTGGCTTTGTTCAACAACAACAACAACAACTTGTGATTTGTTTAGCCATTTCTGTAACCCGTTAAAACTAATTCCTTGAGGCAGGTTGTCTTCACAGACTCGCCTCGCCCGAGACGGGGGTCGAATGCATAAATTACCATCGGTGGTGTAATGTAATCTGAGACTCGTGTTGGGGTTGTTGTGATGAAGGGAACAACGGTGCCCTTGTGGCGGTCGTCGGGTTGATCCGGGGATCAATCCATCTTTACTTTGCCCCTCGCAGCAGTCTTGTGCCTTGATGGATCCATCTTCCTTTTATACTTTATTTTCACATGGCCTTTGGACACGAATTTTTTATGCCAAGTTTACAAATAAATAATATATATATATATATATATATATATATATATATATATATATATATATATATATATATATATATATATATATATATATATATATATATATATATATATATATATATGCATACATGCATGCACAAAAGAATAGGGGTGGTAGAAGAAAATATCAATGTGTTCAGTGAGGATCCACAAGGTCTTCTCTGAGTACTCTTTATTTTCTTCTCCGAGGCTATGGGTCCCTACACTTGCACCAGAGGTGGTACCCCTTCTAGGTTATATATATATATATATATATATATATAATAATTTATTATTATTATTAATGTTAACAAGCCTGAATGGTCCCCAGGCATATGCATCTAAAATTATCCAATTTCTATCGTTTTGTGTTCAATTTTGTGTTGATATATCTACCCGTTATATCAGGCACTTGGTTGGTCATGAGAACCACACACCTGACTGTAGCCGTGGTGGCACAATACATACCTGGCTTACGGTCTGTGATAGACATAATCCTCGTAATCATATCTCTCAGAATGTTCGGTAATATGTTTATTGTTTGTGATGTGTGTTTATGTATGTATTAACACGATGTACTGAACGGGGTGAGAATAGCTTGAGCTACCTCATCCCTTTGTGTGTGTTTTACCTCAAACTTATTTCAATTCAATTTCGTAATCACTAATCCACGAACGTCACCTAGACGTAATCTTTGACGTTCATGCTAAACACAACGGCACGTCGTTCTATACGTTAAATGTTTTTTTCATTATTGGTGATGTGTATAATTTCCAATCGTGTTAATGTTACACATTAAGTGGATGACTTTGTCTTTTGAAATCGTCAACAATGCACATCTCTCTTGCAACTTTCACTGCAATTAACTGCGTTGCAAAGTTTGAGAAACACTTGAAGGTAGCCAGTAACTTCTAAGAGTTTTTTCTTCTAGAACCTTGAACCGGTCGGCCGTAGGGAGCCGGTCGGCCGAGCGGACAGCACGCTGGACTTGTGATCCTGGGTTCGATCCCAGGCGCCGGCGAGAAACAATGGGCAGTTTTTCACCCTATGTCCCTGTTACCTAGCAGTAAAATAGGTACCTGGGTGTTAGTCAGCTGTCACGGGCTGCTTCCTGGGGGTGGAGGCCTGGTCGAGGACCGGGCCGCGGGGACACTAAAAGCCCCGAAATCATCTCAAGATAACCCCTTGCTTGGCATATAAATTAGAGGGAAATATTAGAAAGTATATTAATTCTAATTTAAAGAAAGCTGTCAGCGCTGTTTATATATTTGAAAATGTTTTTGTGTATATAATTAAACTGATATAAAAGTCTTTTATGAAATAAAACTTTAACATTTTCTAAGTGTTTAATTTTTGGTTCTTGGTGTCGACAGGAAAGTTGATCTCAAAAGTTATTAATTGCCGTTTTCTCGAGAGAGAAATGGATAAATATATTTAAAAATAGAGAACAGATATAAAGAATGAAAATATGCGTGAATAGGACATAAAAAAATAACTTTTTGAAAAAGCCAGAACCACATAAAAGAAAATTAAAAAAGACATTACCAAAAAAAAATCAGCAACAATTAAGGATCCAATTATCGTATAAAAAATCCTGGGGTCAGATTCACGAAGCAGTTACGCAAGCACTTAGGAACCTGGGGCCAGATTCACGAAGCAGTTACGCAAGCACTTACGAACCTGGGGCCAGATTCACGAAGCAGTTACGCAAGCACTTACGAACCTGGGGCCAGATTCACGAAGCAGTTACGCAAGCACTTACGAACCTGGGGTCAGATTCACGAAGCAGTTACGCAAGCACTTACGAACCTGGGGCCAGATTCACGAAGCAGTTACGCAAGCACTTACGAACCTGTACATCTTTTCCCAATCTTTGGCGACTTTGTTTACACTTAATAAACAGTTAATGAGCTGCGAAGCACCAGGAGGCTGTTTATAACAATAACAGTTGATTGGCAAGTTTTCATGCTTGTAAACTGTTTAATAAATGTAACCAAAGCCGTCAAAGATTGAGAGAAGATGTACACGTTCGTAAGTGCTTACGTAACTGCTTCGTGAATCTGGCCACAGGTTCGTAAGTACTTGTGTAACTGCTTCGTGAATCTGGCCCCAGGTTCGTAAGTACTTACGTAACTGCTTCGTGAATCTGGCCCCAGGCTCGTAAGTAGTAACGTAACTGGTTCGTGAATCTGGCCCCAGGCTCGTAAGTACTTGCGTAACTGCTTCGTGAATCTGGCCCCTGACCACTATCAATATGGCTTCCATTCCCTCGCACACAGGAATATGATAGCGTGGCCTTGGCTTCCTCACCACCTGATATGTCCTTGCCTGAAAAATTACCCCATGTGGGAAGGTAGAAGCCGGGTTGAGAGAGCAAACACCTCGTCGTTCTCTGAAATTTGCTCGTGGGATTGGTGAGAGGCACGGTTTCTCTCTTGCCTTCTCTCTTTCTCGAGTTTTCTCACCCTTTCTCATTTTTTCAGGTAGTTTTCTTTTTCATTTTCTTGCGTTTTCCGTTTGATATTGTGGCTAAACTGCCTTTTCTTACTATTTGTGCTTGTTCTTTCGTTTCTCTCTCTCTCTCTCTCTCTCTCTCTCTCTCTCTCTCTCTCTCTCTCTCTCTCTCTCTCTCTCTCTCTCTCTCTCTCTCTCTCTCTCTCTCTCTCTCTCTCTCTCTCTCTCTCTCTCTCTCTCTCTCTCTCTCTCTCTCTCTCTCTCTCTCTCTCAGCTCTCTAAATTATCCTTCTATCTCTCTCTCTCTCTCAGCTCTCTAAATTATCCTTCTATCTCTCTCTCTCTCTCAGCTCTCTAAATTATCCTTCTATCTCTCTCTCTCTCAGCTCTCTAAATTATCCTTCTATCTCTCTCTCTCTCTCTGAGCTCTCTAAATTATGCTTCTCTCTCAGCTCATACGTCTGCTCTCATAGTCCCCCAAGCTTATCTCTCTCCTTCATTCTCCATCTCTGTTTATTCTTCATCATATGCTCTCAGTTTGATTAATTACATCCAAGATTATTAGAGTTTAGAAATAAACTTTTGACTACCTTTGACAATTGGTAATGTATTATCGTTAACAAGAGCAATTCACAGGAGTAAGATTGTTAATGTCGCCTCCAAGACGCGGTAATTATTGACCAGTCAGTTGTACTATACAGTAAACTTATTGTATATCTTGTGCTATACTTGAGTGGGTTCCCGACTTTGTTCGGGGTCTCTCTCTTCCCCTTTCTCCCATTTTTTCAAATCTCTTCCTTTCTCCATCTTTTTCCTTTCTTCAAACATCCCCTCCTCTCATCCCCTCTTCTTTCCTCTCTCCCTTCCTCTCGCCCCTATATTTCTCGTAAAAATTATTTAACGAACTGAATTCAGTCTACGGACAAAACGACCAACATTTCAGACTTGGTGCACCAGGAGGTTGGGTTAGATGTCAATAGTATTTAAAGTGTGATACTTGAGGCGACCCTGAAGGCCCTATATGACTCTCCTGTATCTTGAGGTTATCTTGAGATGATTTCGGGGCTTTAGTGTCCCCGCGGCCCGGTCCTAGACCAGGCCTCCACCCCCAGGAAGCAGCCCGTGACAGCTGACTTAACTCCCAGGTACCTATTTACTGCTAGGTAACAGGGGCATTCAGGGTGAAAGAAACTTTGCCCATTTGTTTCTGCCTCGTGCGGGAATCGAACCCGCGCCACAGAATTACGAGTCCTGCCCGCTATCCACCAGGCTACGAGGCCCCCCTCCTGTACTTCTACCCCATTCCTAGGCTTCCCGTGTGAAAGTTGGGTGAGGCGATCTTACGGTGATTTCGGGGCGCAACGTTTTGGGTGCGTTTTTTTCAACGTTTTGGGTTCGTTTTTTTCAACGTTTTGGGTGCGTTTTTGCAACGTTTTGGGTGCGTTTTTTGCAACGTTTTGGGTGCGCTTTTGCAACGTTTTCGGTGCGTTTTTTGCAACGTTTTGGGTGCGTTTTTGCAACGTTTTGGGTGCGTTTTTGCAACGTTTTGGGTGCGTTTTTTGCTACGTTTTGGGTGCGTTTTTTGCAACGTTTTGGGTGCGTTTTTTGCAACGTTTTGGGTGCGTTTTTTGCAACGTTTTGGGTGCGTTTTTGCAACGTTTTGGGTGCGTTTTTGCAACGTTTTGGGTACATTCTTGCAGTGATGTGGGGAACTGGGTTGCAACATTGGGTACGTCAGTGTCACACTTTATTTGCTCGGCCGCAATGTCAAATTATATCACCCGTTCCCCCACGAACGAGAAGGCGGGAGATTGGTAACATTTCACCCAGCCAGCTGCACCTTTACCAACTGAGAGCTATGATATAGAGGGAAGGAAGCCATTGTATGGCCAGAGTAGAGGTCGAGGGAGATGAAGGTGGAAGTGAAACTTTTCACTTCCGAAAAGTGAAAAGTTTGAAATTGTTTTTTTTAGACTTTACTCTCAGATCTTTTTAGTTTTCAAACCCCCCCCCCCTCCTCCTACAAAAAACATTTTGGGTTCACACAGAGTTTTAACCCTGTCGTAGCTCAGTCGATTAAGGCAGTGTCTGGGATGCTCCCGGACGCAGGTTCGAATCCTCGTCACGGCCCTTGTGGATTTGTTCATTTTGGGTTGTTGTATAAAGTGTTAGTTAATTTCATTGAAGATTATGATAAACGAGGATATTCAGCTTCTGCTCGACGAATCCATTGAGTTTAAAAATGGGCAATTAAGTGTCTAATTACAAATATTTTTTAAAATGTGTAAAATGCTGATCTTAAGCACATTTAAACAAACAAAAAACCTTGCATGAAATATTCGTTTAACAATTATATGCAAACATATGTCTCTATTTGACTTAAACATTAAATTTTAAAAAACTGTAATTCGTACAATGTCTTGCAAATTATTATTAATTTGTTCACATTTAATAATAGTCGACACATTTCTTCCTTATTTTAGTCCTTGCAATGTTCGTCCCGACATAAATACTCCATAAACACACAACTTAATTAGATCTAATTCTATGTTGCTGTTTGACTTACTTTTTAATCCCCTTTAATAGTTTAGTAACTCTTCGTAATCTCTTATAATCCCTTGTAACTTCTCTCCCAAGTCTCTCCTGAACTCTCTCTCCTTCTCTTAGCTCGTGCCTCACATTCTCTTTCTTTCTCTTTCTTTCTTCATCTTTCTCGACCATCTTCAGATAAAATAAGATAAAAATACTATTTATACATTACTGGAACACACATCACCACAACTCCAGTTTTCTATGACTTTCCCATTTTCTGTGCGTGCATGGCTAACTCCGCCGAGGACCTCAAGCAGTAATATATTATTCAGACTAAAACTTCTTTCACGTTTAATTAATTATCCGCTAACTGGGTGGGAGATGAGATTTAATCGCCTGACAAACCGATCAGTCATACTCAGAGCTGTGGAAGACACGTTTACCTCGTGTGTGTCATAATTATGTAAATATTATGTATTTCAACACATTCCAAACTCGCCTGAATTCCGTTTTTTTTCTTGTGATTAATAATCGTGTTTATTTCACGTCTGTTGCAATATATGAGTAAGACTCGGCAACATTTTTGTCATGATCTGTTCACTTTCAGGTAGTTTATCTGGCAATTATCTTGAGATAATTGCTTGAGGTTGTAACGTCTTAACTACCTGTAGGGGCCTCGTAGCCTGGTGGATAGCGCGCAGGATTCGTATTTGTGGCGCGGGTTCGATTCCCGCACGAGGCAGAAACAAATGGGCAAAGTTTCTTTCACCCTGAATGCCCCTGTTACCTAGCAGTAAATAGGTACCTGGGAGTTAGTCAGCTGTCACGGCCTGCTTCCTGGGGGTGGAGGCCTGGTCTAGGACCGGGCCGCGGGGACACTAAAGCCCCGAAATCATCTCAAGATAACCTGTGTTACACACATAGTTCGGTGGTGGGGGGGTGGGGGGGGGGGGGGAGACTCCCCCCTCGGAAGAAGGGGCCAAGACAGGACGTTTGAGACACACTACCTTCAGCCTCTGGGCCGCGGGTCCACCACTATGCCTGTATCTCTTCTTAATCACCCTATTATAACTTTTAATACCTGGGCCTCTCTTTTTTTTTTTTTTTTTACTTTTTATAATTTATTTTGGGGGATTTGGGATTCTTTTTACATTTTTTTCCCTGCATGGGGGGATTTATTGTTTTTTATTTTGGTAATTAGAAACCCCATTTTTGAAGAAAATTTGTATAACCATTTTTTGGGTGTTATTTGTTTTTTCAGGGTTTCTTTTTAAAAACTTACTTTCTTCTTTCTTCTTTCTTCTTCTTCCTTCTTTCTTCTTTCTTCTTCTTTCTTCTTTCTTTTTACGGGGAAGGCGGTCAAGATATAATTATTGATCTTTTGCGCATAATGTGTCAATAGATTATAGCATACACAAGTAGAACTGTGCAATCACAAGAATGACAATAGTGAGAAAATATTGATGCAATACTGTGGGATGATTTAAAAATAAGTATGGTACCTTCTATCATGCTACCAGCATAATATTTGAATATTTATAGATAATGGTGCAAGAATTAAATTTATTACAGCAGGAACTAAAAATTGCTACACTAGAGCCTGCAAATATCACATGAAATATGTGATATAAAAATATATTTGTGATATAAGGAATAACAATATAAGTATTGTTTCCTATATTTACCAGAACCAGCTGATATATTGAACCAATATTCTTTTATCGTGGAACCAGATAAGGAGACTAGAGATAGATCTATTGTCATTTTATTACATCATTCATAATTCCCACGTTTCTTTATTGGCATTAAATGAATTTAAATAATTGGTATTGATTATAGGTTTTGTTTACATTTGGTAAAGTGCCAAGGAAGGGTTTCAGTATTGGTGTTGGGGCATAATTTGATTTCATAATATCTATGTATCTGAATGCATAGAGAATGCACCTGAGAATGTATCTGATGTCTCACTTTCATGGCTAAATATGAGCAGAAAGCAATGAACATAGATTGTGCAGGCGAGTAGTCACAACAACGTGGCTAAAGTATGTTGACCAGACCACACACTAGGTGAAGGGACGACGACGTTTCGGTCCGTCCTGGACCATTCACAATCAACTTGAGAATGGTCCAGGACGGACCGAAACGTCGTCGTCGTCCCTTCACCTTCTAGTGTGTGGTCTGGTCAACATACTTCAGCCACGTTATTGTGACTCATCGCCTGCATATGCATCTGAATGCATAGAGAATGCACCTCAGAATGCATCTGATGTCTCGCTTTCATGACTAAATATGAACAGAAAGCAATGAACATAGATTGTTGCAAACGCTTATCATGGCACAATGCTACTCTTCAACTTGAGAGTTGCTTGAACACTTGGACTATTACAGATTACTGATGTCTGTCAATATCTCTGCCTGTTCTTAGTACAGGGTTGCGTGTTAATGTGCATATTTTGCAATTTCAAAATTATTATATTAGCATATAACGAAAAGTAACACTTAAATGATGACGTACATATAATTATTGGTTTGTCGGTTCAATGTTTGCATTGTGCATAATAATTGAATTTCAGCATAATATTGCTGAAATTAGGTATCGATGAGTAATTATGATGAATACGAGATAGGTTGATGATAATTACACCAGATTGTTTCCCAAGTTAATGAAGATTATGATCAGATTTTGTCATTATTTACTTAGAGAATCAAACAAATTTAGACTCGATACTTTGGAAACTTTTATATGCATAACAAGTTTGGAAATGTTTTTAACATAATTTACACAGTCAACAAATAAAACAAGTTAATGGAACACATGAATTTTTCACATGAAAATATGCTCTCATAATTTACCAAAATAAGTCATTTAAAAACAATAAATAAAGGGGGGAAAACTTTAAATAAAGAAATCTTTCTTTCAATGATATTCTAAAAGAAATTGCATAAGTTTCGAAGGTTTACACAGCGTTGACACACTCCTCGGTATACATACAGTTTACTATTGTTCTGGACTGGGTACTTACAACCTCGCTCTTGTGCCAGGTAAGTCCACTTCGGGCTCACCATAGCCCGTGCTACTTTGGAACTTTTGTTCCAAGTAGCTGAATTTATAACATATCCTGGACTATTTTCAGGACAAAAGTAAACTGGATAGTTGGCAAATGTTATTGTAGTGGCTTTAATAACCCTAGATAGTTCTGTGCAAGTGATCTCTCTCTCTCTCTCTCTCTCTCTCTCTCTCTCTCTCTCTCTCTCTCTCTCTCTCTCTCTCTCTCTCTCTTCAAAAAAGGTTCCACATTAGCAACCGTCCAACACTCTGATACTCTGCTTGCCTCTAATGATTTATTGAATTTGGTAAACAAGGACTCTTCACATTCTTTCAGCACCCTGGTAAACACTTTCTCTGGCCCTTGGGGGGGGGGGGGGGGACTATCTCTGGCTTGAATTAGTCAATTCGTTTAATAACTTCCTCCCTGTTAACTACTCAACTAGTCATCTTGTCCTGAGGATGAATGACTTGTCTAGTTGACACACACTTATATTTCCATAAATTTCTTTGCCTAAAAAATGTTTAATTCTGACTATCATTAAACATTTCGTGTATTGTTTGCATAATTTGTTGGCGTTCCCATTTTGTATATTATGAAACGTTTTTTACTCTACACGGTCCACGTTTAATTTCCTAATGGATGTAAGTTAATTATGAAACGGAATGGCTGATTACTTGCGGTTAAATTAATGTATTTTTCCCGCTGTATTAAGGCTGGAAGGATTCTCTCAGTAATTAAGTGAAACCCCATTGTGATTAGTTAATATTGTTTTTGAAATGTTTCAGGCGAGAATTGCCTAAATGTATACATATATAGAATGTATTTGTTGGTTTTGACCTATCAGTTGTTACCTGCTAGTGCCGAGTGAGCTTCAGTTCTTGGATCATGTTATTTAGGTTTTCTAAATGGATATTCGGCTTCGGGTTCAGAGCTTCTGGCTGATTGGTTCAGCGAGTCGTACTCGGTACATTTTGACCATTCCACACACTAGAAAGTGAAGGGACGACGACGTTTCGGTCCGTCCTGGACCATTCTCAAGTCGATTGTGGTCCAGGACGGACCGAAACGTCGTCGTTCCTTCACCTTCTAGTGTGTGGTCTGGTCAACATACTTCAGCCACGTTATTGTGACTCATCGCCTGCATACTCAGTTCAGTCTGGCCTTGGATAAGTTATCACTCCTGTTGGCTTCAATAAGGTTATCTCCAATATATTTAATAACTTCTTTACTATCTTCTTGAGGTTATCTTGAGATGATTTCGGGGCTTTAGTGTCCCCGCGGCCCGGTCCTCGATCAGACCTTTTTGTTACACATCCCCAGGAAGCAGCCCGTAGCAGCTGTCTAACTCCCAGGTACCTATTTACTGCTAGGTGAACAGGGGGCATCAGGGTGAAAGAAACTCTGCCCATTTGTTTTCGCCTCCACCGAGGATCGAACCCGGAACCTCAGGACTATGAATCTGAAGCACTGTCCACTCAGCTGTCAGGCCCCTATAACTTAATTAGACCATTACTTAAGTTAATAATGTCTTCTTAGACACAAGTGTGTGGGTGTTTATCCTATGTAATTATGTGTGTTTTACACAAAACACACATTAGTGTTTTTGTTAATGTTCATAGATGGTGTGTAATGCTTCAGTGTGTTGGATGTTTTAGCGATCTGTTGTGGGTGTTGAGAAATGCCAATTTCCTCTCCACTTCTGGACCCTATTTCCCCATGTTCTTGTGTATAGAGGCGTGATGCTGCTGATGCTGTAAGTGCATCTTTGTCCTCCTATTGTTCACTTACATCAAAATAAGTGGTTCATGAGTTGAGTTTTTGTACCATCTTGACGGGACAGCTGTGATGCTACGGTCACCTCTTCTGTACACGTGGATAGACGCTTGCTCGCTATCCTTCTGTCCACAGAAACTAAGGATGGACAAATCCACAAAAGCCGTGACGAGGATTCGAACCTACATCCGAGAGGATCCCAGACGCTGCCTTAATCGACTGAGCTCTACGACATGGTTAAAATGATTAAGGCAGCGTCTGGGGATGCTCTCGGACGTAAGTTCGAATCCCCGTCACGGCCCTTGTGGATTTGTTCAATTTGATGCATCACGCTATTGTGATCTGTGTGTAGTGTTGTGTCTAAGAATGGAGTTTGGTTTAGGCTTATGGCCTTTCACCCGCGGGAAAGATTATTAAAGCCGTCATTAGATCTTAATGAGCTCATGTGTTTATCTGAATGCAGCTGGCGCTTGAGCGTATGGTAGTTAGCGCTGTGTATCGGGGAATAATGGAAGGTTTGTCTAAAAATAGTGTGTTGAAGTATTTTAAGAGCCAAGACATTGATATTCCGTTTGCTTTGATAACTTAAAGAATACTTAAACCATTACTTGGAAACTATGTATCGGTTTGGGTATGTTAATAAAACATTGTTGGTTGGCTTGCCTCTCTGTTTCTCTGTCTGTCTGTCTGTCTGTCTCTGTCTGTCTGTCTGTCTCTGTCTGTCTGTCTGTCTCTGTCTGTCTCTCTGTCTCTGTCTGTCTGTCTCTGTCTCTGTCTCTGTGTCTCTGTCTCTCTGTCTCTCTCTCTGTATGACTGTCTCTGTCTCTGTCTGTCAGACTCTCGCTCTCTCGCCCTTTAGATCAACAAGGACTCTAAAGCGTTCTCTTAAAATGAACATTTCAAGTCAAGGATTATAGTGTTTATGGTTGAGTGGATTATTTTAACAATGTTATTTCTCTTTTCCTATTTCAAGGGGGATCAGATCCTATTTCAAGGGGGATCGGATCCTATTTCAAGGGGGATCGGATCCTATTTCAAGGAGGGGGGATCCTATTTCAAGGAGGGGGGATCCTATTTCAAGGGGGGGGATCCTATTTCAAGGAGGGGGGATCCTATTTCAAGGAGGGGGGGGATCTGGACCTATTTCAAGGAGGGGGGGATCTGGACCTATTTCAAGGAGGGGGGGGATCTGGACCTATTTCAAGGAGGGGGGGGGGATCTGGACCTATTTCAAGGAGGGGGGGATCTGGACCTATTTCAAGGAGGGGGGGGATCTGGACCTATTTCAAGGAGGGGGGGGATCTGGACCTATTTCAAGGAGGGGGAGGATCTGGACCTATTTCGAGGAGGGGGGGGGATCTGGACCTATTTCGAGGAGGGGGGGGGGATCTGGACCTATTTCGAGGAGGGGGGGGGATCTGGACCTATTTCGAGGAGGGGGGGGGATCTGGACCTATTTCGAGGGGGGGGATCTGGACCTATTTCGAGGAGGGGGGGGATCTGGACCTATTTCGAGGAGGGGGGGGGATCTGGACCTATTTCGAGGAGGGGGGGGGGATCTGGACCTATTTCGAGGAGGGGGGGGGGGGATCTGGACCTATTTCGAGGAGGGGGGGGGGGGATCTGGACCTATTTCGAGGAGGGGGGGGATCTGGACCTATTTCGAGGAGGGGGGGGGGATCTGGACCTATTTCGAGGGGGGGGGGATCTGGACCTATTTCGAGGGGGGGGATCTGGACCTATTTCGAGGGGGGGGGATCTGGACCTATTTCGAAGGGGGGGGGATCTGGACCTATTTCAAGGAGAGGGGATCTGGACCTATTTCAAGGGGGGGGGGATCTGGACCTATTTCAAGGGGGGGGGATGTGGACCTATTTCAAGGGGGGGGATCTGGACCTATTTCAAGGGGGGGGGATCTGGACCTATTTCAAGGGGGGGGATCTGGACCTATTTCAAGGGGGGGGGGGATCTGGACCTATTTCAAGGGGGGGGGGATCTGGACCTATTTCAAGGGGGGGATCTGGCCCTATTCAAGGGGGGGGGGGATCTGGCCCTATTTCAAGGGGGGATCTGGCGTGCTTGTGTCACAGATACAGTGCTTGGGGGGGTGGGTGGCAGGTTGGATAGGATAGAACATTTTTAACCAAATAATTTCAAATCTGAAAACAGAATAAATTCCCACCCCCAAAAAATATACATTTACTGGTAAATATAAATGTTAGGATATACAGAATGCAGATGCAAGCAATGCTTGTCCTCAGTTGCAGCTCCACTATATATGAAATGTTGGTAAAGCCGCCAGTCAACGCACGAGACATCAAAGCGAATGTGTGATGTGACATCTCTCTCTCTCCAACGACAACGAATTCTCTTCAGCGGGGAACTAACTATGCAATCACACTATAAAGTCCAACCTGCTCTCGCACAAGACAGCACATGTATGACTTATTGCTTAGTCACTATATTGTTTATAAATAAGTACATATGTGACATTCCAAGCCATTATTTTTTCAAGGCACTAACTTTTTCTGTTTTATTAAACAATAGAGATTTCATATAAAATTTGACAATATCCTGAGTTACTTTACAATTTATTTAAATATTTTATTTTTATTTTTATAAAACTAATATCAATATAGGTATAGGTTCAGTACTAATTGTAATATCTTAACATACTAAGTAGGTTAAGTTGTAGTTTTCTATTGAGCTTTTCAAGGTAAACTCAAATATTCACAATAAATTAGTATGTCACACATGCACTTATGAATAAGTAAGATATTGACTATAAGCAAGTACGAGAACGGGTTGATGTATGTGAGTGGGAAAATATACAACGTACAATATACAAAGATATTTCTCACTAGGAGCCCAAGCCGAAGGAAAGGAAATTATCAGGGGGAAAGCACCAAGCCATTACGGCTATATAGCACTTAGAAGGGATCAGGATTTGGGATGGGACGGAGGGATGGAATGGTGTCGAACGTTTCAAAATGTTTCCACGAATTAAAATATAATGAAGATTCGCTGCTCTGCCGCCCTTACTTCTTAAGTTGTAACTGCGGCAAGCAATATATTAACTTGAGTTTGTGTATACAGAAAGGAATTGGATAGGGACAATTGAAAGGGGCCGGTCGGCCGAGCGGACAGCACGCTGGACTTGTGATCCTGTGGTCCTGGGTTCGATCCCAGGCGCCGGCAAGAAACAATGGGCAGAGTTTCTTTCACCCTATGCCCCTGTTACCTAGCAGTAAAATAGGTACCTGGGTGTTAGTCAGCTGTCACGGGCTGCTTCCTAGGGGTGGAGGCCTGGTCGAGGACCGGGCCGCGGGGACACTAAAGCCCCGAAATCATCTCAAGATAACCTCAAGATAACAGGTTAAAAGCAGCCGGAGTGAGTAGGCACATCCTCTAACGCAGAGTGAGTAATGCTGAGTGGAGAGGTTTGTTTATGATTCCAACACTAAACACTTCCAGAGAACTTTATCGTCGCCCAACCACTCGGGCTGGACGGTAGAGCGACGGTCTCGCTTCATGCAGGTCGGTGTTCAATCCCCGACTGTCCACCAAGTGGTTGGGCACCATTCCTTTCCCCCCGTCCCATCCCAAATCCTTATCCTGACCCCTTCCCAGTGCTACATAGTCGCAATGGCGGTCGGGGATTGAGACATCTCCCGTCACGCAGGGTGCAGGCGCACCTCCACAGATCTCCAGTATCAGCTCTTGATACTGGTAATGGCTCAAAAGGGCCACCACTTACAGGCTATTCATGCCCGTGCCACGTTTGGGGTGGCTTAATCTTCAATCAATCGGGGATTGAACGCCGACCTGCATGAAGCGAGACCGTCGCTCTACCGTCCACCCCAAGTAGTCTTCCTCGACAAGAGGGAGATAAGATTTAATATGAAGCATTCGTTGTGTACACGTTGTTGTTGTTGTTATAGATTAAGCTACTCGGAACAAGTTCCAAGTAGCACGGGCTATGGTGAGCCCGTAATTGTGTACACAATAGGATTCGCTTCAACAGTTCGAGTCGGCAGCAGACTCCTTATCCCGGCACCTGCAGGTAACTTGCTAATTAGTGAGTGTAGGAGGACGACGACCCGTGGAACACCGCAACTAAATCTTAACTTTTCCTTGACCATTGTATAATAAAACTATATAATACATTAGGTCCAAGATTGCGTAGGTAAGGCCTTGGGTTGCGTATTTTGGGTTAGGTTAGGATAGGATTGGTTACGATAGGTTAGGATTGGTTAGGTAAGAATAGGATAGGATTGGATAGGTTAGGTTAGGTTATGATAGGTTAGGTTATGATAGATTAGGTTAGGATAGGATAGGTGTTAATGTATAGTTTGTTCTATTTTGATTATTCTAATAGTACACATCATATGCTTTTTCGGTGTTAGGAGGGAATATATTATAAATATGGGGAATATATTATAAAGGCCACCCATCGTTTTATATACGTTCTCTGACACTGATAAATTCGTCAGTGAAAGTTTCCTGATCACCACTTAGTTGACAATGGTCCTTCTACTGACTGGAGGTCAGACCAACGTACACACACGACACACAGAAGACCTGACACCTCCAGACGACACCCAGAAGACCTGACACCTCCAGACGACACCCAGAAGACCTGACACCTCCAGACGACACCCAGAAGACCTGACACCTCCAGACGACACCCAGAAGACCTGACACCTCCAGACGACACCCAGAAGACCTGACACCTCCAGACGACACCCAGAAGACCTGACACCTCCAGACGACACCCAGAAGACCTGACACCTCCAGACGACACCCAGAAGACCTGACACCTCCAGACGACACCCAGAAGACCTGACACCTCCAGACGACACCCAGAAGACCTGACACCTCCAGACGACACCCAGAAGACCTGACACCTCCAGACGACACCCAGAAGACCTGACACCTCCAGACGACACCCAGAAGACCTGACACCTCCAGACGACACCCAGAAGACCTGACACCTCCAGACGACACCCAGAAGACCTGACACCTCCAGACGACACCCAGAAGACCTGACACCTCCAGACGACACCCAGAAGACCTGACACCTCCAGACGACACCCAGAAGACCTGACACCTCCAGACGACACCCAGAAGACCTGACACCTCCAGACGACACCCAGAAGACCTGACACCTCCAGACGACACCCAGAAGACCTGACACCTCCAGACGACACCCAGAAGACCTGACACCTCCAGACGACACCCAGAAGACCTGACACCTCCAGACGACACCCTTGAGTGTGCTTCAAAGGTACACCCGAGGGATTGACTGACACGCGTCCAAACAAGAAAGTTCCGGACGGACGCAGGTTCGAATCCTCGTCACGGCCCTTGTGGATTTGTTCTGTGTTGTCGTGTTTATACGTGAGAGAACTCGCTTGCTCATTGCAGCAAATGCTTTAAGAGCTAAGGGATGCTCTCGGACGTAGGTTCGAATCCTCGTCACGGCCCTTGTGGATTTGTTCCGTGTTGGCGTGTTTATACGTGAGAGAGAACTCGCTTGCTCACTGCAGCAAATGCCTTAAGAGCTAAGGGATGCTCTCGGACGTAGGTTCGAATCCTCGTCACGGCCCTTGTGGATTTGTGCCTAAGAGCTAAGCTACGGAAGAGCAATAGATGGTGATTTCTGACTAACTCTCGTATTTTCAGTGGGGCTCAATTGCCAGGTAAGAAATAGCCGAATTGCGGCTAATCATCATTTTCAAATAAGCAAACACTTAGAATCATCAGTAGAGCGCTTTTTGCTGGGCCGGCGTTTGAGCTCCAATGGTCTTAAGTGGTTGGGCACAGTTCCTTCATCCTATTCTCACGTTCTAGTTTCTTATCCTCGTACCCCTTCGAAGTGGTGTATAATCACACTGGCTTGACCCCTTTAACAAGTCACAGCCCCGCTCCTGTGCCAGGGTAGTCCACCAGGGGATCGCCATAGCCCGTGCTACTTGCAACTTTTTGTTCCCAGTAGCTGAATCTTAAACAACAAGCCCCTTTCTCCTGATACTTTCCGTTGCACGTATTAATTAACCTGGCCCAGTAATTAATCTGTTTTATTGCCTCTAATGAACAAATAAACACTAGACAAACACGTGTGGAGAAGCTGAACTCTTCCTCCATTTGGGCTCTTGAGAGTGTGTACTCGCCTAATTGTGCTTGCGGGGGTTGAGCTCTGGCTCTTTGGTCCCGCCTCTCAACTGTCAATCAACTGGTGTACAGGTTCCTGAGCCTGTCGGGCTCTATCATATCTACACTTGAAACTGTGTATGGACTCACCTAATTGTGCTTGCGGGGGTTGAGCTCTGGCCACCCGCATCTCAACTGCCAATCAACTGGTGTACAGGTTCCAGCCTACTGGGCTCTATCATCTCTACACTTGAAACTGTGTGTGTGTGTGTGTGTGTGTGTGTGTGTGTGTGTGTGTGTGTGTGTGTGTGTGTGTACTCACCTAATTGTGTTTGCGGGGGTTGAGCTCTGGCTCTTTGGTCCCGCCTCTCAACTGTCAATCAACTGGTGTACAGGTTCCTGAGCTTATTGGGCTCTATCATATCTACACTTGAAACTGTGTATGGAGTCAGCCTCCACCACATCACTGCCTAATGCATTCCATTTACTAACTACTCTGACGCGTGTGTGTGCGGGGGGGGGTTGAGCTTTGCTCTTTCGGCCCGCCTCTCAACTGTCAATCAACTGTTTACATTTTTTTTCCACACCACACACACCCCAGGAAGCAGCCCGTGACAGCTGACTAACTCCCAGGTACCTATTTACTGCTAGGTAACGGGGGCATTCAGGGTGAAAGAAACTTTGCCCATTTGTTTCTGCCTGGTGCGGGAATCGAACCCGCGCCACAGAATTACGAGTCCTGTGCGCTATCCACCAGGTCCCTGTGTGTGTGTGTGTGTGTGTGTGTGTGTGTGTGTGTGTGTGTGTGTGTGTGTGTGTGTGTGTGTGTGTGTGTGTGTGTGTACAACCACCTTGAGGAGGGCTGGAGGAGGGCTGGTCGAGGACCGGGCCGCTGGGACATTGAGCCCCGAAATCATCGCAAGGTAACCCCGTTATATTACACCTCCACAACCCCTTGAACTGGTTGTTAAAGTGAGAGCCTCGCTTCTTGCAGGGTCGGGGTTCGATTCCCGATGGTCCAAGTGGGTAGTGTGTCCCTTAGTATTTCATATCCCTTCCAATTGCTATAGTGTCATCACACACACACACACACACGCACACTCACACACACACACACACACACACACACACACACACACACACACACACACACGCACACACACACACACACACACGCACGCACGTACATCTGGTTACGGCAGGTTCTTAAATTTCCAGTCATAAAACACATTAAAAAGAATATACATAAAATAATATCGTATGTACCAAAAAACACCTTTCATATATATATATATATATATATATATATATATATATATATATATATATATATATATGTCGTACCTAGTAGCCAGAACTCACTTAGCCTACTATGCAAGGCCCGATTTGCCTAATAAGCCAAGTTTTCCTGAATTAATTATTTTCTCGACTACCTAACCTACCTAACCTAACTTTTTCGGCTACCTAACCTATGACCTAACCTATAAAGATAGGTTAGGTTAGGTTAGGTAGGGTATTAGGTTCGGTCATATATCTACGTTAATTTTAACTCCAATAAAATTATAATTGACCTCAGGTAGCATAATGAAATGGGTAGCTTTATCATTTCATAAGAAAAAAGTTAGAAAAATATATTAATTCAGGAAAACTTGGCTTATTAGGCAATTCGGGCCTTGCATAGTAGGCCGAGAAGTGCGTTCTGGCTACTAGGTACGACATATATATATATATATATATATATATAATATATATATATATATATATATATATATATATATATATATATATATATATATATATATATATAATAAATACGAAAGTTGTATAAAATAAAATCGCCGAGAAGAGATATTCAATAATAAAAAAAACTAGTTATCAACGTAACTACAGATAACAGCAAAAAAAGAAGAAAAAATATATAAATAAAAAAATAAATAAATAAAAAACACTTTAGGTTAAATAAAAAAAAGAAATAAAAATTTCTAACAGGTTCCAAAGTTAGCGTTAAGTAGCGACTTGAACAAATGTTTTAAATTACATTTCAAATATTATTAATAAAGCAATATTAGAATGCCTGAAAAAATCACACACAATTTTGAGAGCAGTTTACAAACTCCAGCCGGGATATGACATTTCCATGTTGCGTGTCATATCAATCATATCAATCATATCAATCATATCAAGTTCCTACAAGTTGCTCAGGCTTGACCCTCTGCAACACAGGACTTTCTTTGATTGGTGTTTCTTTGCAACATGTATCAAAGACTTTTGGGGTCTGACAGCTGAGTTGGACAACGCTCGGGTTTCGTAGTCCTAAAGTTTCGGGTTCGATCCCCGGTGGAGGCGGAAAGAAATGGGCAGAATTTTTTGCCCTGATGCGTCTGTTTACCTAGCAGTAAATAGGTACCTGGGAGTTAGACAGCTGTCACGGGCTGCTTCCTGGGTATGTATAACAAAGAGGCCTGGTCGAGGACCGGGCCGCGGGGACGCTAAGCCCCGAAATCATCTTAAGATAACCTCAAGATAACCATCGACTACAGTAACCAAAATCCCAGTCAGAGGGACAGGGGCCAGATTCACGAAGCAGTTACGCAAGCACTTACGAACCTGGGGCCAGATTCACGAAGCAGTTACGCAAGCACTTACGAACGTGAACATCTTTCCTCAATCTTTGACGGCTTTGGTTACATTTATTAAACAGTTTACAAGCATGAAAACTTGCCAATCAACTGTTGTTATTGTTATAAACAGCCTCCTGGTGCTTCGGAGCTCATTAACTGTTTAATAATTGTAAACAAAGCCGCCAAAGATTGAGAAAAGATGGACAGGTTCGTAATTGCTTGCGTAACTGCTTCGTGAATCTGGCCCCAGGTTCGTAATTGCTTGCGTAACTGCTTCGTGAATCTGGCCCCCAGGTTCGTAAGTGCTTGCGTAACTGCTTCGTGAATCTGGCCCCCAGGTTCGTAAGTGCTTGCGTAACTGCGTCGTGAATCTGGCCCCAGGCAAGTAAACTTTTCCACCTGCTTATTCCCCATCTTCATCCTATTGCCTGAGTTTCAAGTCCTCATCCCTCTTCCCCCCCCCCCCCCCCCCCCATCTTAACCAAGCCTTTTGGGCGTGAAAATGAAATGGGAGTTGTTAGGAATTATGAGCTCTGTAAATGAGGCTTTTCATTAGGAGGATCCCGGTACAATGGGAGCCGGTCGGCCGAGCGGATAGCACACTGGACTTGTGATCCTGTGGTCCTGGGTTCAATCCCGGGCGCCGGCGAGAAACAATGGGCAGAGTTTCTTTCACCCTATGCCCCCTGTTACCTAGCAGTAAAATAGGTACATGGGTGTTAGTCAGCTGTCACGGGCTGCTTCCTGGGGGTGGAGGCCTGGTCGAGGACCGGGCCGCGGGGACACTAAAGCCCCGAAATCATCTCAAGATAACCACCCTATGCCCCTGTTACCTAGCAGTAAAATAGGTACATGGGTGTTAGTCAGCTGTCACGGGCTGCTTCCTGGGGGTGGAGGCCTGGTCGAGGACCGGGCCGCGGGGACACTAAAGCCCCGAAATCATCTCAAGATAACCCGGTAACATCATAGTCTGGAGGAACAGCTTTTGTGATTATCTTAATTTTTGTTTCTTGATTAATGCTTCATAGCCAACAATAATATTTTTAATTATGTGAAACACGTCATAAACACGTTATGCCAAGATGTAACAACTTTATTACAAGTTGTAACAAGCGGAAAATAGAGACGGTTTCGGTTTGTGATTCCAGGGTATATCTACTTATTTTTCCCAATGACTGATTGATTGATTGATGAAGATTTAGCCACCCAAGAGGTGGCACGGGCATGAATAGCCCGTAAGCCAATGACTGATGCTACCCTACTTTATGTAAGTGGAAGACGTGATATTGGAGGTAATTAAGGAAGTAATTAAGACAGGTGTAACAATTCATTCAGTTCAAAAAGGCAATGAAACAGTCATTTAATCACTGGTCAGGGAACTGAGAGGTAAAAGGCTATACTTCTGGTGCTTGACTTCACTTAATCGAGTTCCTCTTTCTTCAACTCACTTTCAAAAGGCACCAGATTCCGTCTTGGACTTTTCTGGGAGTTAGGAGGCAGCAAGTTCAGGCTGTTGATTGGTTCCCAGGTCTCGTTTTTGAAGACGGCTGTTGGCTAGAGCCCAGATTCACGAAGCAGTTACGCAAGCACTTACGAACCTGGGGGCCAGATTCACGAAGCAGTTACGTAAGCACTTACGAACCTGGGGGCCAAATTCACGAAGCAGTTATGCAAGCACTTACGAACCTGGGACCAGATTCACGAAGCTGTTACGCAAGCACTTACAAACCTGGGGCCAGATTCACGAAGCAGTTACGCAAGCACTTACGAACCTGGGCCCAGAGTCACGAAGCAGTTACGCAAGCACTTTACGAACGTGTACATCTTTCATCAATCTTTGACGGCTTTGGTTACATTTATTAAACAGTTTACAAGCATGAAAACTTGCCAATCAACTGTTGTTATTGTTATAAACAGCCTCCTGGTGCTTCGGAGCTCATTAACTGTTTAATAATTGTAACCAAAGCCGCCAAAGATTGAGAAGATGGACAGGTTCGTAAGTGCTTGCGTAACTGCTTCCTGAATCTGGCCCTAGGTTCATAAGTCACACATTATTGGTCTATTTAAAATCTTAAGAATAATCATGTTAATTGGTGGCAAATTTTTATTTTCCTGTTTTTTTTTTTTAATCTTGCAAGCCAGAGCTATACTTTGTGCAGTTGTCTTTAATAACGGGGTTGAGCGTCACTGGGTAGGGTGTGTTGCGTCACTGGGGGGGGGGGTGTTGCGTCACTGGGGGGGGGGGGGGGTTGCGTCACTGGGCGTGCCTGGTTTAATAGTCTAAAAACCAATTATGTTTGTATATTCTTAATTAATCTTAATTCCCACCTCGGTCAACATCCAATCTACAGCTTCTCTGTACTGTTCTTTCCATTTGTCATTCCTACCTTGAGGTGCTTCCGGGGCTCAGTGTCCCCGCGGCCCGGTCGTCGACCAGGCCTCCTGGTTGCTGGACTGGTCAACCAGGCGGTTTGACGCGGCTGCTCGCGTCTCGGGTCATCTACAATACGTTTCTATGTGGTCTAACACTGTATAAGTCCCCTTAACCCCTTTTCTCTGGTTAGTGTCCAACTATTAACACACACTTGTAGCATTTCTGGATGCTTTTATGGGTAAATAATTTATCTTGAATGGTAGCTTGCTCCTAAGTCAGTTATTTTTCACTTTTTTTAGCTTCTTATAGCCAGCTTGTCAGAGGCTTTTAAGACCTATGTTGGAATACCTCTTGGAAAAGAAAAGTTTGTCCCCCCTTGCAATGAACAAATCTACAAGGGCCGTGACGAGGGTTCGAATCTACGTCAGAGAGGATCCCACACGCTGCCTTAATTGACTGAGTTTTGCCCCTTGCCTCAAATGATTCTTTATTTACACTACAAATGTATCCAAATGATTGTTGTTAAATATTTTGTGTGTGTACTTTCTGATTCAATTTCTACACCCATATCTCTCTCTCCCTCTTTCTCTCTCCCTTTCCCTTGCAGTGATCCACTCTCCCCTCCCATTAGTGATTGGCTGTGTTGCTCTGCCCTTCCGTTGGTGTTCACTCAATCAGAAACTGCAAAATTGTCCTCGAGAGTGCATATGAGAGTGCATGTTTGTGTTTGAGTGTGTTCACCTATTTCTTATAAATTGTTTTGCAGCACCAAGCTCTTGTACTCCAACTCTCCAGTCGTCGGCCATTTAATACAATGGTTCACATCCTAAACCCTGGAAACACAAACCGAAACTGTCTCTATTTTCCGCTTGTTACAACGTGTAATAAAGTTGTTACATCTTGGCTTAACGTGTTTATGACGGATTAGAACGTTGTTACAACTTGCTAGATTGGTTGTTATAACTCTTTAGGAAGTGTTAAAACTTGTTCGAACGTTGTAGCAACGTCGTAGTTTCGGTGTGTTTGGCGGGAATCCTTTGAAAATGTAAACTTTTTAAGAGTGCTGTCTCCTCGTTTAAATGTTTTTTTTTAAATGGTGTCTAAATGGTTTTGTATGTATGCTTTTAAAGTGCTGTATTTCCTTGTTTTGTTCATTTCATATACGTTCCGCTAAAGCTCATTGTTTGAGTGAAAAAGACACATTATACGCGATTCACAACTGATGGCATTCGAACATTGATAAGTGACTCGCTGTTCGAATTGCCTCTCTGCAAATGCTTCAATCCCGAACTACAAAAATGCCAATAAAACCTAAACACCTAATCTACGTCTAACTTTAAAACAATTAATAATTATGAGAATCCTCAATTTAAACTTTGTATTCAAATTCGGTAATGTGTCTTTGGGGTCGGCCGCTGCTTGGAGTAGCAGAGTTGGAGACTCCGTTGCTAAGTTTCACATTACTTATTACATCACCATTATTGACGCGTTGTTGAACTAATAGTATTGACCAAACCGGGTCACCATCAGCGTATTTGCAAGTATCATTATCTTCACAGGCAGGGCCAGATTCACGAAGCAGTTACGCAAGCACTTACGAATATGTGCATCTTTCCTCAATCTTTGGCGGCTTTGGTTACATTTATTAAACGGTTTACAAGCATGAAAACCTGCCAATCAACTTCGGAGCTCATTAACTGTTTAATAATTGTAAACAAAGCCGCCAAAGAGTGAGAAAAGGTGTACAGGTTCGTAAGTGCTTGCGTAACCTCTTCGTGAATCTGACCCCCAGGGCCTTATTCATACGAGGTAGCCCACTGCTCGTTCACCTCATCCGGATCAAGGCCATTTTGTGCCATTAACACAGCCAGGCTGAGACTCATACGTCAGGCTGCGAGCAGCCGCGTCCAACAGCCTGGTTGATCAGTCCGGCAACCAGGCCGGACTGATCAACCTATTTACTAGCAGTAACCTATACACAGGTACAGGTTTACAGGTACCTATTTACTAGCAGTAAATAGGTACTTGTTAGTTAGACAGCTGCTACGGGCTGCTTCCTGGGGGTGTGTAACAAAAAGGAGGCCTGGTCGAGGACCGGGCCGCGGGGTCGCTAAGCCCCGGAAGCACCTCAAGGTAACCTCAAGGTAGGCTCGCTCTCTCAAGCAGGGGATGACATTCTCAGATCGTCCTTGCTCAAAGTTGAATACCTCGCTTCCTTAAGTTACGTAAGACTTAAGATTGCGAGCCGAGGTCGACGGGGCGCCGCTCTCAATGTCCTTAATCATGAGTCTCAATGACCTTAGACCATTCGCCGAGCAGTCATATGCAAGAGTGCCTTTGACACCACAGGTCGCCTCTAATTGGCTCAAATGACACAGGGTGGAGTGGTGATGTTAGGGACGTCAAAGATCTCTTAAGTGCCATGTTAATTTGCCCAGAACAAATGTATAGACATATGTATGTGAAGCCTAATCTCCATCTCATTAATTAACAAAACTCGTACATAAATTAGTTTTAACAAAATGATGAAAACAAAAAGGGGTAGTTGAAGATGCATACTTGTAGTAGTTGCTTGCTTGCTTGCTTGCTTGTAGTAAGACTTACGACAGCCGGTTGTCCAGCAGAGAGAGAGCCCCGTTACTTAATGCCCCGCAACTTTAATGAGCCTGTCGGTCGCCCAGACGGGATGACGGTGAACCCCTGGAAGAATGGTAGACAGTTGGTGTGGGACTACACTTGCGTTTCAACTTTAGTCAACACCTATGTTAACTTCAGTGCTACACAAGCAGGAGGTGCTGCCAATCACCGGGAAGCAGCTAAGTCGCGTAAATACAGATCACCACTACAATTTTGTCCCCATTGCCTCAGAGACACTTGGTGCCTGGGGTAAAAGTGCTGCTGGTGTATTGAAGGAGTTGGGGTCCAAGCTAATTGAAACAACTAAGAGACCCTAGAGGTGCCAGTTTCCTCTCTCAGCGCCTTAGTGTGGCGATCCAGAGAGGACATGCTCACTACATCCATGGTTCCTGCCCGCCATCTGAGGAGCTGGAGGAGCTCTACAACCTGTGACAAGCAGCCTTGTACCTTGCATGTAACAAATGTTGTAACCCTTTTTGTGTAATGAAATTTTAAGTGATATATATAATATAATATATAATATATTAATAATATAATATAATAAATACACAAAAAGAATAGGGGTGGTAGGAAAAGAAAATATCAAAGGGTTCAGTGAGGATCCACAAGGTCTTTTGAGTACTCCTTATTTTCTTCTCCGAGGCTATGGGTCCCTACACTTGCACAAGTGGTGGTACCCCTTTTAGATAAAAAAATATTTATATATATATATATATATATATATATATTATATATATATATATATATATATATATATATATATATATATATATAAAATGAGAGATTGAGAGGTAGGGAGTATTTTATAGTGGTGGATATTGGCAAACAAAAACGAAATATGCCACATACTTTCATGTTTTTCATCCAGAAACAAATTAGAGAGCGAGGCCGGATGGGTCCCGTCCTCACAGTTAAATGTGTGTGGTTTCAAAGGATAGCTGTCTGTCGGTAGCTTGAAATGTGCAGATATGAGAGGATAGTAAAGGTCCAGTATTTTGGAAAAATAATCCTCTCCTTATATTGGTAAATGTTTATTCTATAAATTTTTAAGTTTAGTCGTATGATACACAAGGAATTCACATTATTTTGATGCGTCAGTGAAAAAAATGGATGAGAGTTTTGCGAAGGACTCGAACTTGCTGCCTGGGTACTCCCAAGCAAAGACTAAAACCAATCCGTCCTCAGTCTGTGTTCATTCCATCCAGCGGTCGACCCCACAGATGCATTCATGAATTTTAACATGCTGTTCATTCAAAATAGGAATTTTCTCAAATGTAAATTAATATATATTAGCAAATTGTGCATATTTAGGCATAGGTTAGGTTCTGTTGGCGATTATTTGTATTTGTAGTACGTGGGTGAAGCATTTACAGCGTTGTGGTTCGAACACAAGTCGTCAGTGAAGCACTTGTCCGGAAGTGTTCGAATGTCGTAAGTTGCGAGTCGTGTGTAAACCGTTTTTCATTCCATAAACAGGTGGGTTTGGCGGGTGGATGGAATGGACTTTTAGCCTTTGTTTGAGAACGGGAATTCCTTAACCCACTGAACTACGATACACCATAGCTAATGTATACTAGGATTCAAGTGAATCAACGAACTATATATACTAAATGAACTAGGTGACTAAAATATCACCACATATTTAGCTGTTACTTTTTGCAACGTTTTAATAACGTAATAATAACGTTTTTGCAATAATGTAAACAAATGTTATAAAACGTTGTGATTAAGTTCCACGTGTGATTACATTGAGAGAACACCTTAGTATCCTGAGTTAAATGAACTGAATGGGAAATGTTGCGGAAATGTATTGAGTCAACAGTGTTGCTGTTAGCTCAGACCTTATGGGTAATTCTATCCTCCAATTTGACACTGAAGTCCACCGAGTAAAGCTCGGTTTCCCCGCAAATCAATGTGAAATATTATTTAGGAGCAGATTCAGCTTTAGTTTAAATGAGTATTTAATTATAAATTTATATATCAAATTTGATTTTTTGTGTTTTTTGACAAACTAGGGTGTTTAAATGGTTATCTTGAGGTTATCTTGAGATGATTTCGGGGCTTTAGTGTCCCCGCGGCCCGGTCCTCGACCAGGCCTCCACCCCCAGGAAGCAGCCCGTGACAGCTGACTAACACCCAGGTACATATTTTTACTGCTAGGTAACGGGCATAGGGTGAAAGAAACTCTGCCCAATGTTTCTCGCCGGCGCCTGGGATCGAACCCAGGACCACAGGATCACAAGTCCAGCGTGCTGTCCGCTCGGCCGACCGGCTTCCTAATAATATTTTATGTATTAAATACCAGACCCACAGCTGAAGGGGAGGAGGGGAAGGGTTAATGGCTTGTAGTGCAGTTATTGACTCGTATTCTTGTAATGTTTATATTTTAAATTGTTAACATGGAGGTTGACACCTCTTCCTACGAGATGCTGTAAATTCTCTTGCAAGAAACGAGAATGTCTCTTGATCACAACTTCATTTGCTCTGCCCTTCTTTAGACTTAACGCCATAAGCAAACTTCTCATGACCTTGAAGAAAATAACTTCAGGTAAAGGAATTAGATTGCTGCTACAACCTTCAATCTTCAGTAATTTTGTGACTGAAATGTGTAACATTTGCATTGATTTGGAAACGCTGGAAATAGAGAAACACAAATGCAAAATTACTTATTACGAGAAAAGTCTCAGTTGGTATGCCTGTGTACACTCGGAAGGGATGGAAATGAAGATGGATTTAGGACCGGGTTATGAGGATATGGAAGTTGTAATGGAACCCTGGCTCTTCGACCATTGGGGGATCGAACTCTGAACAGCAAGAGGTCGTGGCTGCTCTCTGGTCAGAGTGGATAGTGACACAAAGGGTAGTGAATGTAAGTTTCTCACTCTTTCTCTCTTGCTCGCGCGCACTCTTGCTCAATCTCTCTCCCTCTTTCTCTCTCTCTCTATCTTTCTCTTTCTTCACGGGGTAAGGCGGCCTTGATCGCCGCTCCGGGGCTTGTCTCCACGTCTTTGATTACCTCCTTGAATTCTCTTGAAAGGAAGCTCCGCCTCCCACGTAATCAACATTCAAGATTTATATATTCAGGCCATAGAAGGTCAGACCATTTACGGCTTTCATAAGGTAAGATCACAAAAATACCGCAAAGGAACTGGGTCTATGTTCTTTAAACTTGCTCTCCTCTCTCAAGGTAATTTAACCTTTAATGGCAACTTGGCTGAATGCAAATTGTAATTGCATTACATAATGATTTTTTGCAGTATTTCACTGCAAAGGAGTGTTTATCAGGCTGGAATTCAACACTGAAATGGTAATTTCGCTAGATCTTGCTTCATGCAGGTCGGCGTTCAATCCCCGACCGTCCACAAGTGGTTGGGTACCATTCCTTCTCCCCCCGTCCCATCCCAAAGCCTTATCCTGACCCCTTCCCAGTGCTATATAGTCGTAATGGTTTGGCGCTTTCCCAGACGGGAGACATCTCCCGTCACGCAGGGTGCAGTCGCACCTCCACAGATCTCCAGTATCATCTATTGATACTGGTAATGGCTCCCAAAGGGCCACCACTTACGGGCTATTCATGCCCGTGCCACCTCTTGGGTTATTTATAGCTTTGGGTGACTTAATCTAATCAATCATCGGTGTTTTTCCCCTGTTAAGTCCCTCTGTTAGTTTGACTTGAATTTGATTTGAATTAGAATTTGATATTTACAAATCTATTAGTTAGTAAGCTTGACTGTTCTTCTGTGGTTCTAGAAGCGTGTTGATCTTTGTCGCGGAATGTTCTGGTCTGTAAGTTTAATGAAATGTTTATTCAGCTAAAAGTACATACATAGAGGATTAGTTACATAATGTTTGGATTTGTAAATAGAGCTAGTATATACAATACCTAAAGCCACTAGTACGCATAGCGTTTCGGGGCAAAATGAATGATTTGAGTCTGTTGATTTGTGAGGCAGTTAGGTCTATGAAACTGATGGTTGGTGCGAGTATCATTATTCAGAGACTCGACCCACGATGGGTAAAACCTAAACTATTATTATAGAAAAGTGCGAAGATGCTGATAAGATTTTGCCTCTAGTGAGGTGTAAATTAGGCAGCTTAGGGCTACGATAATGACACTTTTAGTGGCATTGTCGTATATGGACTTGATAGTTCGGGTCTATCTGCTCCCCTATAAATGAACAAATCCACAAGGGCCGTGACGAGGATTCGAACCTGCGTCCGGGAGCATCCCAGACACTGCCTTAATCGACTGAGCTACGACAGGGTAGCTCTATATATCGTCCCTATATATAATGTCTACCTCTCTACTTTCCTGTTTTCCCCTGTAGCTACCTGTCTACCTCTGTCCTTTCTATCTACCTCTGTAGCTCTGTTTATCTAGTTATGTCTGTCTCTCTCCCGTTCGTCCCTTCCCCTTCCGTCCACTCCGAAGGACGCTACTGTCCATGGGGAAAGGTATTTCGTGCCCCAAGAACCAGTAAAGCAGGTGGGGGTAGTTTTGAAGCAACTGCTCTGGGCGAAGGGTAGGAATGACTGCCAACCACCTGCGTATTTGTGGTGAGTGGCAGACCACCAAAAGGGTCAAATGAGGTCCAGGAAATTGAGAGAGACCTCCCTCGGACCTTTGTGGTGAGTTGGTGTAGTGTTGCGCTTGTGTTGTTATTTTGAGAGTATTGTGGGGGATAATGCAGTACAGTGAAGGCGTCACTGTACACAGTCGCTGCTTCTGGCGGGTTTTCACTGGTGAATCCTTTCCTGGTGATTGGGTTGAATCAGGTGTGTGTGAGTGGTGATTGGGTTGAATCAGGTGTGTGTGAGTGCTCGTTGGTCTCTGTAGCAGAATTGGTTGTGTGGGGTTTGCCTCGAAGGCCACTGTTGTCTCTTGGCACGTTCCTGAGTTCGATACCCCTCTACCCTTCCCTTCACTACCTCAATGACGGTGAAAAACAGTGGTTTTGCTGTTTATATTTATATGCAACTTTCTCAAAGTGAAACCGATGCTTTCTCCTTGTATATAGGTTGAAATTTTCACCATTTCCACCCAAGACAGTTCGGGTGATTTATTTTTGACAACAGAGGATTGTGTAAAAGCAAAAAGTAGACGTTACAGGAAATTATGGTAAGATTGAAGTGGAAATAAATGTCAATACAAAAGGTTGGTAAAATAAAGGCGCGCTAGAGACTAAAAGGCTGAGATTTTTACTACAAAAAAAAACACTATAGATACCAGTTGCAAATAAAAATATTGATGGTTTTGGGAGCGTGTTGAAAACTTTTTATGTGGAAGAAAACTTTTTTTTTTTTGTTTGAGGAATCTGTCATCTGACTTTATTTTAATTGTCTAAATAGATTTGATGGTTATTGAATAAGTTTGTAAAGTCTGATTAGTTGGAGTATGTTAGTATTATATGAACAGTTGTAGAGAGAAATTAACTTGATGTACTTATCTAGTTGTGCTTGCGGGGATTGAGCTTCGGCTCTTTGGTCCTGCCTCTCGACTATCAGTCAACTGGTGTGTGTACAGGTTCCTGAGCCTACTGGACTCTTTCATATCTACACTTGAAACTGTGTGTGGAGTCAGCCTCCACCCCCACGAAACTGTGTATGGAGTCAGCCTCCACCCCACGAAGCTGTGTATGGAGTCGGCCTCCACCCCACGAAGCTGTGTATGGAGTCGGCCTCCACCCCACGAAACTGTGTATGGAGTCGGCCTCCACCCCCACGAAGCTGTGTATGGAGTCAGCCTCCACCCCACGAAGCTGTGTATGGAGTCAGCCTCCACCCCACGAAGCTGTGTATGGAGTCAGCCTCCACCCCACGAAGCTGTGTATGGAGTCAGCCTCCACCCCACGAAGCTGTGTATGGAGTCAGCCTCCACCCCACGAAACTGTGTATGGAGTCAGCCTCCACCCCACGAAGCTGTGTATGGAGTCAGCCTCCACCTCCACGAAACTGTGTATGGAGTCAGCCTCCACCCCCATGAAACTGTGTATGGAGTCGGCCTCCACCCCACGAAACTGTGTATGGAGTCAGCCTCCACCACACGAAACTGTGTATGGAGTCGGCCTCCACCCCATGAAACTGTGTATGGAGTCAGCCTCCACCACATGAAACTGTGTATGGAGTCAGCCTCCACCCCCATGAAACTGTGTATGGAGTCGGCCTCCACCCCACGAAACTGTGTATGGAGTCAGCCTCCACCACATGACTGTGTATGGAGTCAGCCTCCACCACATGACTGTGTATGGAGTCAGCCTCCACCACATGAAAAGTCAGATATGGGAAGCCAGTGCTGCTAATCCAGGCAGGTTCCTCCTTGCAGTGTTGCTAACGCATCCAGGTTCCTCCTTCCAAGTACTGACAAGATCTCGAACAGAAAATTCTTATAAGAAAAGTTTAAGTGGTCCACCAATTTTCTCAAGCTGGAAATTCTTGAAGGTTAACATAAGTTATTACAATACACTTAATTGTGCAGACATTGCTAAGTCTGTGATGAGTAATTTTATGTATGGAGTTGAGACAATGTTGATGTGAAGAGCATTTACTGAAGAAGCAGAACATGTTTAACAGTTAATGTTGTTATGAATGATTAGTTGTCAAATGATTAATTTGATTAATACGTGAGTATTAATACGTATTAATACTGTCACGTAGCTCCATTAATGATTAATGGAGCTACGTGACAGGTTACAGTAGCAATATTGGGACAAGTTTGTAACATTTACGTCTTTGAAGATTAATGTAAGACCCAATTTATGATTAAAGTGTATTTCAAGTGCACCTTTCTCAAGGTGCTTTATACAATGTTATTGTATATTGACTCCTTCTGAAGATGTATTAATATACGAAAGTACTTAAGGAAATTCCTGTTTTAAATTTTCCTCCGTGGTCTGACACTGTCACATTTTTAATCACGTGTTTATTTTCGTGATATACACACATACAATGTTATGTATACTGATAACTGATGAGAGTTAAGGGTGTGAAGAAGCAGTTAGTGTGTGTGTGTGTGTGTGTGTGTGTGTGTGTGTGTGTGTGTGTGTACTCACCTATTTGTGCTTGCGGGGGTTGAGCTTTGGCTCTTTGGTCCCGCCTCTCAACTGTCAATCAACTGTGTGTGTGTGTGTGTGTGTGTGTGTGTGTGTGTGTGTGTGTGTACAGGACACACAAAGTAGTGAGGTTGGGTGGAAATCTCTTGATAGGAGTAACATTCCTCGTTCTTGTTCAGAGGTCGGGCACACTCTTACGTACTCAAGATGAGAAAGCTCACTTGCGTTACGTATAAGGTTTTGCAACCACTGCTGTCGAGAAGGTACAAGACGTGCGTTAGTGCAGAAAGTTTATTGGCTGCTTTGCTTGCATCTTCTTGAGGTTATCTTGATGATTTCGGGGCTTTAGTGTCCCCGCGGCCGGGTCCTCGACCAGGCCTCCACCCCCAGGAAGCAGCCCGTGACAGCTGACTAACACCCAGGTACCTGTTTTACTGCTAGGTAACAGGGCCATAGAGTGAAAGGAACTCTGCCCATTGTTTCTCGCCGGCGCCTGGGATCGAACTCAGGATCACAAGTCCAGCGTGCTGTCCTCTCGGCCGACCGGCTTTGCATGGTTCAGCAAATGATTTATGGTCATTGCAGATCTGAACTTCATCACCCGGCATTAATGTTTTGCAATTGCATGTTGTAATATGCTGTGTGTCCCCCCCCCTATTGCCTTGGGTCTGAGAAATGTAACCTGCCATCCACTACCCCACTGGTGGATAGCGCGCAGGACTCGTAATTCTGTGGCGCGGGTTCGATTCCCGCACGAGGCAGAAACAAATGGGCAAAGTTTCTTTCACCCTGAATGCCCCTGTTACCTAGCAGTAAAATAGGTACCTGGGTGTTAGTCAGCTGTCACGGGCTGCTTCCTGGGGGTGGAGGCCTGGTCGAGGACCGGGCCGCGGGGACACTAAAAAGCCCCGAAATCATCTCAAGATAACCTCAAGATAACCCCAAGTAAACATTGGTGCAAGTGATTAGCGAGCCTCAAAGTGGTTTATATTTCCTCTTTGTATGCAGAGGTTTGAGTGCAGCCATCAGCATAGACTCGAACTTCAGGGATGAGGTGTGTGTGATCATCAAAGCAGACACACACACTATAAACTAAAGATCAATACACTACCCTGTGGTACAGGGTATCCGGAGGGAGCCGGTCGGCCGAGCGGACAGCACGCTGGACTTGTGATCCTGTGGTCCTGGGTTCGATCCCAGGCGCCGGCGAGAAACAATGGGCAGAGTTTCTTTCACCCTATGCCCCTGTTACCTAGCAGTAAAATAGGTACCTGGGTGTTAGTCAGCTGTCACGGGCTGCTTCCTGGGGGTGGAGGCCTGGTCGAGGACCCGGCCGCGGGGACACTAAAGCCCCGAAATCATCTCAAGATAACCTCAAGATCTCAAGATAACACCCTCACCAGATGAATGACTTCTGTCCCATGAACGACTCCTCTTAACGTCTGATCTTGAAGGTAACCCATTATTAATCCAATAATTTACCCTAAGATGCCCAACAGCCGTGTCAGATGTCTGCACTATTATACCCGGCCAGAGACTACTCTACCATGCTCACAAGTGATCTTGAAGTATTTTTTGTCTCAAAACATATTTGAATTGACATCTCAAAGGGATAGAGTATCGCCACCATAACTAATCTTGAAACCATATCACTAAAGCACCAAGTAACAGATGGTCAAAGAATGGTGTCTTTTGTGGTAAGAAAGTCTTAAGAATTTTGGCAGTAATTGACACGTGTTGCACTAGTTTGTTGATACACGAGGTTGTTGTTGTATTCTGGCTCTCCTAATATCCCATTATCTGGTCAGCGACGGTTCATACCTTGCCACACTCCCACAAGCAATGTATTTGCTGGAAATCATATCAAGTGATATTAATTTTCTGTTCGATTCCCGCCTGAGGGAGTTTGACATTCAGACTATTGGCTGGAGTGAGAGCTGAGTGAAGCATGATACTCTGACCTGGGGGTCTGTGTGACCTGGGGGTTACTGTGTGACCTGGGGGTTACTGTGTGACCTGGGGGTTACTGTGTGACCTGGGGGTTACTGTGTGACCTGGGGGTTACTGTGTGACCTGGGGGTGGTACTGTGTGACCTGGGGGTTACTGTGTGACCTGGGGGTTACTGTGTGACCTGGGGGTTACTGTGTGACCTGGGGGGGGGGGTACTGTGTGACCTGGGGGGGTACTGTGTGACCTGGGGGTTACTGTGTGACCTGGGGGTTACTGTGTGACCTGGGGGTTACTGTGTGACCTGGGGGTTACTGTGTGACCTGGGGGTTACTGTGTGACCTGGGGGTTACTGTGTGACCTGGGGGTTACTGTGTGACCTGGGGGGTACTGTGTGACCTGGGGGGTACTGTGTGACCTGGGGGGGGGGGTACTGTGTGACCTGGGGGTTACTGTGTGACCTGGGGGTTACTGTGTGACCTGGGGGTTACTGTGTGACCTGGGGGTTACTGTGTGACCTGGGGGTTACTGTGTGACCTGGGGGTTACTGTGTGACCTGGGGGTTACTGTGTGACCTGGGGGTTACTGTGTGACCTGGGGGTTACTGTGTGACCTGGGGGTTACTGTGTGACCTGGGGGGTACTGTGTGACCTGGGGGGTACTGTGTGACCTGGGGGTACTGTGTGACCTGGGGGTACTGTGTGACCTGGGGGGGGTACTGTGTGACCTGGGGGGGGTACTGTGTGACCTGGGGGGGGGTACTGTGTGACCTGGGGGGGGGTACTGTGTGACCTGGGGGGGTACTGTGTGACCTGGGGGGGGGGTACTGTGTGACCTGGGGGGGTACTGTGTGACCTGGGGGGGTACTGTGTGACCTGGGGGTTACTGTGTGACCTGGGGGTTACTGTGTGACCTGGGGGTTACTGTGTGACCTGGGGGGTACTGTGTGACCTGGGGGGGTACTGTGTGACCTGGGGGGGTACTGTGTGACCTGGGGGGTACTGTGTGTGACCTGGGGGGTACTGTGTGTGACCTGGGGGGTACTGTGTGTGACCTGGGGGGTACTGTGTGTGACCTGGGGGGTCCTGTGTGACCTGGGGGGTACCGTGTGACCTGGGGGGTACCGTGTGACCTGGGGGGGTACCGTGTGACCTGGGGGGGTACCGTGTGACCTGGGGGGGTACCGTGTGACCTGGGGGGGTACCGTGTGACCTGGGGGGTCCTGTGTGACCTGGGGGGTCCTGTGTGACCTGGGGGGTCCTGTGTGACCTGGGGGGTACTGTGTGACCTGGGGGTTACTGTGTGACCTGGGGGTACTGTGTGACCTGGGGGGGTGGTCCTGTGCGACACCTGGGGTACTGTGTGACCTGGAGGGACGTGATTATACCTGAAGGTAGTAACTTGTGGGTCGTCTTAAATGGCTCTCTATTGAACTGTGTATCTGTGGATCTCTCTTGCAAGTGTGTGTATGGGGCTGTCTGAGGAGGGCTGTCTATGAAGTTGGTATCTCCTGAGGTACATCTCGAGGTGATTACTTTCTGGACTGTCTTCCGAGAAGCTGCGTTCTGAGTGCTATTTCTACGAGGCTATCTGATGGGTACAGTACTTTCTGGACTGTCTTCCGAGAAGCTGCGTTCTGAGTGCTATTTCTACGAGGCTATCTGATGGGTACAGTACTTTCTGGACTGTCTTCCGAGAAGCTGCGTTCTGAGTGCTATTTCTACGAGGCTATCTGATGGGTACAGTACTTTCTGGACCGTCTTCCGAGAAGCTGCGTTCTGAGTGCTATTTCTACGAGGCTATCTGATGGGTACAGCCTCCAAGGGACTATTTTCTGGGAACTGTCTTCTAGATGTTTATTTCTAGAAAGTGTTAACTAAGATCTGCTTCTGCAGCTTCTTGTTAGGGTTCTTTTCTATGGATTGTCTGAAGGTCTCGTGAAGGCAGTATACTGATGCTGTCATCTCAGGGCTGTCACCTTGGGGCTCCACTCTGCTGTGACCTTATTTATGTATATCTATATATTTATCTATAATACAGAATTTGAGTTAGGCACCAGGAGCCGGATTCACGAAGCAGTTACGCAAGCACTTACGAACCTGTACATCTTTTCTCCATCTTTGGCGGCTTTGTTTACAATTATTAAACAGTTAATGAGCCCCGAAGCACCAGGAGGCTGTTTATAACAATAACAACAGTTCAATGGCAAGTTTTCATGCTTGTAAACTGTTTAATAAATGTAACCAAAGCCGTCACAGATTAAAGAAAAGATGTACACGCTGGTAAGTACGTGCGTAACTGCTTCGTGAATCTATGTCCAGATGTTTGCGGCTAGTCTCATTAAATCTTAAAGGGTAGCTGGTCCTTGTCCGAGGATGGTCATATTAGGGGGTTGAGGTTCGAGCCCTGTGACCCCCCTATTTGCATGAAATTACAAAATAGTGCAAAATGATTGCAGGAAACTTGTTGATAAACTCCAAATGATGCCAAATCCACGGGGCAGTGATTCACTCCTAAGGCTGCGAGCAGCCGCGTTTAACAGCCTGGTTGACCAGACCACCAACCAGGAGACCTGGTGTGTGTTTCCTCTCTCAAACTTACCGGTGATGCAAGGAAACGAGAAACAACTACACGGTGAGGAGAAGTTTCTACGAGAAGACGGTCCAGAAAGTTTCTATGATATCTTGAGGTTATCTTGAGATGATTTCGGGGCTTTTTTTTTTTTTTTAGTGTCCCCGCGGCCCGGTCCTCGACCAGGCCTCCACCCCCAGGAAGCAGCCCGTGACAGCTGACTAACACCCAGGTACCTATTTTACTGCTAGGTAACAGGGGCATAGGGTGAAAGAAACTTTGCCCATTTGTTTCTGCCTCGTGTGGGAATCGAACCCGCGCCACAGAATTACGAGTCCTGCGCGCTATCCACCAGGCTACGAGGCCCCATGATAGAGCCACAGATTTTAGTAACTAGAGGAGATGAACTTGAATGATTGACATGCCCTTCAAGAAGACCTGGATGAAATGGCAATATGACGGCAACCCGTTCTCGCAAATTTAATAAGTCAATATTGACTTATTAAATATGTGCATAGGTGACATACTTGACATAATAGATACCCTTAAAAAGATTCATAGAAAACACCGACCTTACCTAACCTTGTTAGTATCTTAAGATAAGCATCTTATTGCTTCGTAATTACAATTATTACTTAACCTATAATAGGTATAGGTTAAGTAATAATTGTAATTACGAAGCAGTAAGATGCTTATCTTAAGATAATAACAAGGTTAGGTAAGGTCAGTGTTTTCTATGAATCTTTTTAAGGGTATCTATTATGTTTAGAATATCACCTATTCACGTAGTTAATAAGTCAATATTGACTTATTAAATTTGCGAGAACGGGTTGATGACGGAACACTTGGTAAATGGATTTTGTGACTAAATACCACGTTAAGGAATGTGGAATAGGAGAAAATAGGCCAGACAGCCTACAAATTATGCTAAAAGGCGATAAGGAAATGGATTTAGTGGTTACCTTCAGATGGTTTGGTTTCGGGGCTTAGCGTCCCCGCGGCCCGGTCCTCGACCAGGCCTCCACCCCCAGGAAGCAGCCCGTAGCAGCTGTCTAACTCCCAAGTACCTATTTACTGCTAGGTGAACAGTGCAGTAGGATGAAAGAAACTTCCCATTTGTTTCCGCCTCCACCGTGGGATCGAACCCAGAAGCTTAGAACTACGAATCCCGAGCGCTCTCCACTCAGTCGTCAGGCCCCTCCAAAACCAATCATTTCTAAATTATCTTTCCTCTTCTGCTCTTCTCTCTATCCAAGATGTTATTTCATTTTCCAAACAGCCAAAAATTATAATGTTCGTCTATCTTTCTATAGAAAAGTCTAGTGGTGGTGGTTCTAGATAAAAACTATGTGAATTTGATCTAGAAAGCACTGTTCTATGTGTCACTTAAGGACCACTTACAGAACACACTAAGCGGAGCGTGTGCTACGTTTTCTAACTTTTAGAATTGCTTTTTAAGTACATGGAGGGCGAAATATTAAAGAAATTGTTCGCGACCTTCGCGAGACCAAAATTGGAATATGCAGCGGTTGCACGGTGCTCGTATATTAACAAGCATATCAACAAACCGTAAAAGGGGCAGACACGTGCAACTAAATGTTTTCCAGAACTGAGAAACGAGCAACGAGGAGAGGCGTTCAGTATTCCAAAGCTAGAAGATAGAAAAAAGATATGATCACTACGTAGAAAATAGTAACAGAAGTGTGGTGCGTGTGCATGTGGGTCTGTTCCCATGGTGTGTGGGTCTGTTCCCATGGTGTGTGGGTCTGTTCCCATGGTGTGTGGGTCTGTTCCCATGGTGTGTGGGTCTGTTCCCATGGTGTGTGGGTCTGTTCCCATGGTGTGTGGGTCTGTTCCCATGGTGTGTGGGTCTGTTCCCACGGTGTGTGGGTCTGTTCCCACGGTGTGTGGGTCTGTTCCCACGGCGTGGGGGTCTGTTCCCACGGCGTGTGGGTCTGTTCCCACGGCGTGTGGGTCTGTTCCCACGGCGTGTGGGTCTGTTCCCACGGCGTGGGGGTCTGTTCCCACGGCGTGTGGGTCTGTTCCCACGGCGTGTGGGTCTGTTCCCACGGTGTGTGGGTCTGTTCCCACGGTGTGTGGGTCTGTTCCCACGGTGTGGGTCTGTTCCCACGGTGTGTGGGTCTGTTCCCACGGTGTGTGGGTCTGTTCCCACGGTGTGTGGGTCTGTTCCCACGGTGTGTGGGTCTGTTCCCACGGTGTGTGGGTCTGTTCCCACGGTGTGTGGGTCTGTTCCCACGGTGTGTGGGTCTGTTCCCACGGTGTGTGGGTCTGTTCCCACGGTGTGTGGGTCTGTTCCCACGGTGTGTGGGTCTGTTCCCACGGTGTGTGGGTCTGTTCCCACGGTGTGTGTCTGTTCCCACGGGTCTGTTCCCACGGTGTGTGTCTGTTCCCACGGTCTGTTCCCACGGTGTGGGTCTGTTCCCACGGTGTGTGTGGGTCTGTTCCCACGGTGTGTGTGGGTCTGTTCCCACGGTGTGTGTGGGTCTGTTCCCACGGTGTGTGTGGGTCTGTTCCCACGGTGTGTGTGGGTCTGTTCCCACGGTGTGTGTGGGTCTGTTCCCACGGTGTGTGTGGGTCTGTTCCCACGGTGTGTGTGGGTCTGTTCCCACGGTGTGTGTGGGTCTGTTCCCACGGTGTGTGTGGGTCTGTTCCCACGGTGTGTGTGGGTCTGTTCCCACGGTGTGTGTGGGTCTGTTCCCACGGTGTGTGTGGGTCTGTTCCCACGGTGTGTGTGGGTCTGTTCCCACGGTGTGTGTGGGTCTGTTCCCACGGTGTGTGTGGGTCTGTTCCCACGGTGTGTGTGGGTCTGTTCCCACGGTGTGTGGGTCTGTTCCCACGGTGTGTGGGTCTGTTCCCACAGTACATCTCTGAGCACCTGATATATATCTCAGAGCCTATTAGACCTTAGTCTCTTGAGTGTTTATCTTCAATATTTATGGTCAATAAAGTTCCTAAATTGCTTTTTTGTCTCATTATTCTTCCAAGTATCTAAAAAAAGTCTCTCCGACTATATTTTCCTTCGCGTGGTATATTTTGATATATAATACAGTATATAATAATAGTTTGTCCTCCTGGCTTGTTGCCTTGTTTTGGTAATGGGTAAATACTGGAAAAGTCGCTCGTATATGCTGGCCTGCTATGATATATTGAGGATATATTTTATATATTCATAATCAGTCGTTCATTGTGTCGTATTTGAGGTTTCAAAAATATGCGTATTTTGTTTTTATACCAATTATCACTTGTTGTTTATTGATGGTTTTATATATATATATATATATATATATATATATATATATATATATATATATATATATATAATACTGATCAACTATTTAAGGTAATTATGATGGGAAAATGCTAAGACAGTATGACCCTACGGCATTTGCAAGGGATTCGAGGGGCAAGGAGCTGGGATTTAAAGGGGCCAAGAGCTGGGATACGATGACAAGGAGCTTTCGCTCCGTCCTGGACCACTTAAACCAGGGCGGTCTGTGATCTTGTCATGATCTTCAGGTGTGTGGGTTGGCTGGCAGATATAGGGGCTGGGTGTGCAATTTTCAACCTCGTTATCCTGACTTACTGTCAGGAATAGGGGCTGGGTGTGCAATTTTGAACCTCGTTATCCTGACTTACTGTCAGGAATAGGGGCTGGGTGTGCAATTTTCAACCTCGTTATCCTGACTTACTGTCAGGAATAGGGGCTGGGTGTGCAATTTTCAACCTCGTTATCCTGACTTACTGTCAGGAATAGGGGCTGGTTGTGCAATTTTCAACCTCGTTATCCTGACTTACTGTCAGGAATCGAATGTAATATTTCCATGTTGCGTTGCAATCCGTTGGTTTAAGAGTATAACTCGGAGTAGTTTCTCCCAGTACGGGTTCTGCAGGTGTCGCTTCCCACGTCGGAGTCTTCCTCAAATGTTGAGAGACAAATTCCATTTCTTAGCGACGCTTCGCTTGTCGCAGTGTCTCCTGTGTTCGGGTGTATGGGGGTGGGCAGGGGAATAGATTCCTAGCTTTTTGGGTGTGGTTGACTATAATTTCTAAGCATTTTAGGTGTAACTGACTATAATTTCTAAGCATTTAAGGTGTAATTGACTATAAATTCTAAGCATTTAAGGTGTAATTGACTAATTTCTAAGCATTTAAGGTGTAATTGACTCTAATTTCTAAGCATTTTAGATGTGAGTTGCATAAATTCAAAGTCCCCTAGTGTCTGTATAATTAGTTGAATGTTCTTGGTGAAATTCATTCATGGTGAGCCGGTCGGCCGAGCGGACAGCACACTGGACTTGTGATCCTGTGGTCCCGGGTTCGATCCCAGGCGCCGGCGAGAAACATTGGGCAGAGTTTCTTTCGCCCTATGCCCCTGTTACCTAGCAGTAAAATAGGTACCTGGGTGTTAGTCAGCTGTCACGGGCTGCTTCCTGGGGGTGGAGGCCTGGTCGAGGACCGGGCCGCGGGGACACTAAAGCCCCGAAATCATCTCAAGATAACCTCAAGATAACCTTATGTCCCAATGTTGACCAGACCACACACTAGTAATTGAAGAGACGACGATGTTTCGGTCCGACCCGGACCATTGTCAAGTCGACTGGACCCCCCTAATCAAGGAATTCTGATTGTGATTGATGATTATAAAGTTGATTCGTCTCATTTGTTTACTGAAGGGTGAGAATACTCTTCTGATGCTTCAGACTGTTTGTTCCAGCAGAAGCAACAATCTTCAAATAACAAAAGATTGTTTTCTTGACAAACTGAAAAAAATGACTTATCCTCGTTTTTCTCATTTTATATTTCTATTTTTTTTTTTTTTAGTGATAAAGGCAGGCATATGAACTCAAAATTTTGTTACGAATCTTACGTGAGTTACCAATGCTTTTTTTATTTCATAAAATATTGAAAAAATAAAAAAAATCTCTAGAATTTTTAATTTTTATTTTTATCTGGCTCATACAAAAGCTTGCATACTTAAACTCACTAAACTTCAAATTTGTTGTATGTTTGTTTGTGATAAAATGAGTTAATACTTGTAAAAAAGTGATTATTTTCTTCTAGAAATACATTTTTTTTTAACTGTGCAAACAAGTGGTGAGTTACATCCAATACTTCCAACACGATATGTATACATGCCCCAGGCATCTGTGTATACACGCCCCAGGCATCTGTGTATACACGCCCCAGGCATCTGTGTATACATGCCCCAGGCATCTGTGTATACACGCCCCAGGCATCTGTGTGTACATGCCCCAGGCATCTGTGTATACACGCCCCAGGCATCTGTGTATACATGCCCCAGGCATCTGTGTGTACATGCCCCAGGCATCTGTGTGTACATGCCCCAGGCATCTGTGTGTACATGCCCCAGGCATCTGTGTGTACATGCCCCAGGCATCTGTGTGTACATGCCCCAGGCATCTGTGTATACATGCCCCAGGCATCTGTGTATACATGCCCCAGGCATCTGTGTATACATGCCCCAGGCATCTGTGTATACATGCCCCAGGCATCTGTGTATACATGCCCCAGGCATCTGTGTATACATGCCCCAGGCATCTGTGTATACACGCCCCAGGCATCTGTGTATACACGCCCCAGGCATCTGTGTATACATGCCCCAGGCATCTGTGTATACATGCCCTAGGCATTTGTGTATACATGCCCCAGGCATCTGTGTATACATGCCCTAGGCATTTGTGTATACATGATCTAGGCATCTGTGTATACATGCCCCCAGGCATCGAACAGGTAAAAAAAAAAAGCATATCATACCAAATTATACATGTTTTGCTCAGAATATTCCACTGGGACACAAGTTCGATCCCATTCCATTGCCTCGGTATTTTCTCAGAAATCACGTTACTGTGATTTTACAGTGTGGTTATTTATCATGTTTTCTTCAGTTGCAACAATCATTGCATTTTGCTCACTTATTGCCTCACTTTTTCATTTTTTGCAATATACCTTTTTCTTTCCTCATCATCTCGAGTCTAAACACGCTCAAGACAGTGGCATAAAAGAAAATATTTTATTTTGGGTGAATTCTGTACTGCTTTTTGCTGTGTCGGTCCACAGTAGGAGAGTAGACGGAAAACATAGCCACGACGTTGCTGCAACTTCATTTCAACGTTGCTGCAACTTCGTTTCAACGTTGCTGCAACATAATTTCAACGTTGCTGCAACGTCATTTCAACGTTGCTGCAACGTTATTTCAAAGTTGCTGCAACGTCATTTCAACGTTATAACAACTTTATTTGTACCTTGTTGCAACGTAAAAAAATGAAAATAAATTAAAAATAAAAATGTGTGCATTAGAAATATATGTAGCAGATATAATGGCGGAAGATATACTAGTTAGAAAGCCGGGGTCCAAGAGCTAATAGCTCGATTCTGCGTATTCAAATAGTAAATATAAATAAATACACACACACTCCTAGCATCTAATTCCTAAAATATACCATTAAAGGCCCTCCATTTTACTATTCTATTAAGAGTTCAGTACAAATCAAGCGTTTGACACAAGAATTATTTGATACTGTGATAAATCTTTGATGGTTACGGCAGCATCCCTTGTGTACTGACCTTGGGGGAGGAGGGCAGGCTAGGTCAGGTCAGGTCAGGTCAGGTTAGGCCAGGCCAGGCCAGGCCAGGCCAGGGCACGCTAGGAAAGGTCAATTCTCAAGAGACTACTACATACTAATTAAGGAGCAGAAAAGGTAGAAAGTAAGTTTGATAGAAATTTAGAAAGTTTTTAAATGGAAATTAAAAATATTTAAAAATGTGAGGCTTTGAAATGTATACAAAATATATGTTCAAAATGATCTCTCTGGCACTTCTGGGTAAACTAAAGATTTCTCCATGTCATTGCAAACATTTTCAGCAACATAAAACATGAAATAACAGGATGAGCAAGAGTCTTTCATGGTAGGTATATCCAGGCTTTCATGGAAGGTATACTCGGTCTTTCATGGGAGGTATACTCGGTCTTTCGTGGGAGGTATACTCAGTCTTTCATGGGAGGTATACTCAGTCTTTCATGGGAGGTATACTCGGCCTTTCAGGGAGGTATACCCGGTCTTTCATGGGAGGTATACCCAGTCTTTCATGGGAAGTATACTCAGTCTTTCATGGGAAGTATACTCAGTCTTTCATGGGAAGTATACTCAGTCTTTCATGGGAGGTATACTCGGCCTTTCAAGGAAGGTGTACCCAATCTTTCATGGGAGGTGTACCCAATCTTTCATGGGAGGTATACTCAGGCTTTCATGGGAGGTATACTCAGCCTTTCAAGGGAGGTATACTCAGCCTTTCGTGTAAATCAGTCATCATCAATGTTAAAACCAAAATAGAAAATGCTTTAGATTTTAAAGTTCCAAATGAGACATTTTGAGAACAGGCGCTCAGCGCTCAAGCAAATATAACCAGAGTAAAAATTTCCAAAGAAATTTCGAAATTTCTTTAAAATCTCGAATTGTATTGGAGGTTTTAAACTCTATTACACCAATTTTTTTGGATTATCTACGTTCAAAATACGAAGTGCTAAGCTAACAAGAATCTGAAGAACCCAAACCACCCACCTAACCGTAACCTACCGGAGTATAGAAAACGGGGATTATATGATATAAAAATAAACCATTATGTAATATATTTTCTCACTAGATAAATGATGCAAATTAACATGGTTTAAATTTCCCAGTTTGCTTTAAATCCTTCACATATTACAGGGCTGAAAATTAGGAGGGCAGTTAATTTTAGCGTTAGAATAATAAGTCTTGCAAAGAAAATTTATGTAATTTAATCCTACAGATAATATAAGAATTACCCCTTTAAGTTTACAAGCTAGAACTGCGTTTTCTTTATGCAGTTATCAGCAGTGAATCTGGGATTGAGTACCTTATTATTTTTCTTATATAGTAAATTTATGTCATTAGAAAGGCTTAGACATGACCTGATTTATTTAATTGACTCTTTAAGTCGCCAGCTTGTTACGAAAATGCGTTTTATATGAGTGGGATTGGGTGGTTATAGATAGGAGCTGCCTCGTATGGGCCAATAGGCCTTCTGCAGTTACCTTTGTTCTTATGTTCTTATAATTCTGCGTATTTCTGATAAGATAATCGAAATTACTCTGATGCAAAGGAATAAGTGTGTTTGGTGGTCACATATTGCAGTAGTTGAGTCATTTATTCTTAAGGGATGGACTTGGGTCATTAGCAGACGAACTGACAGGTTCTCTGGTCAGACATATAATTGATACAACAATGCAAATGATCTCTATATATAGGCAAGACGATAACATTTCTTGAAGGGCGCCTGACAAATGCCCCAATATGAAGGATCACATCATTACACACAACCAGACCTTCGCTAGAGATATCCCGACCAGCAACAGGAAAATAATCAACACATACCATGACAATCGGTGATTATACCTAGACGAAGCACCACATATCAAAACACATTTGCCTCCGTAGATGCTGGAGAGAGCTCTAGCGAAACGAATAATTTTTTGGCTTGTTTATCATGCCAAATTAAACTTAAATGACTTGCCAAAGTTCATTTTTGTCAGCTTCTGTAAAGAACATAATAGAGAAAGTTCGTATTTGCATCATTAATCTGACCTCTTCAGTCAAATCAAGAAAATATTAGTTTTAGTTATTACGACTATATATCACTCTGAAGGGGTTAGTATATGGATTTGGGATGAAACGGGGGGGGGAAGGAATGGTGCCCAACCACTTTTGGACGGTCTGTGGGGATTGAACTCCGACCTGCATGATGCTCTACCGTCCAGCCCAAGTGGTTAGTGTGTGGTTAAGAATTAGTTTCCAGGGCGCTGAGACCACACCACCACACTTGAAGAAGGCTTTGGGAAGATTTAGAGTGATTGATAACGGAAGGAGCTGGTCGTTATTCCTCTCTGTGACCGTAAATTGTTCTCCTGGGGGGATAAGAGTCCATTGGCCCAAGTTCTGAGGCATTGCTAGGATTACTTACCGAATAAAGCGCTTTAATGGTTTGTGTACTTTATTTGTAAGTTTTATTTTATACAAATACACACACACACACACACACACACACACACACACACACACACACACACACACACACACACACACACACACACAGAGGTGGTGTGTGGTGGAGGCTGACTCCATACACAGTTTCAAATGTAGATATGATAGAGCCCAGTAGGCTCAGGAACCTGTACACCAGTTGATTGACAGTTGAGAGGCGGGACCAAAGAGCCAGAGCTCAACCCCCGCAAGCACAACTAGGTGAGTACACACACACACACACACACACACACACACACACACACACACACACACACACACACACACACACACACACACACACACACACACACACAATTCCATCTGTCCTAACTATACTTCTACGTCTTTCGCTCCTAACTTTTTAACCTTGTCTTATTATATTGTGTGTCTTCCAATCTCATTTTTCCTCCCTAAATCCCATAGTGCTTTCTTCTCATTGTCTCTCTCTCTCTCTCTGTCTCTCTCTCTCTCTCTCTCTCTCTCTCTCTCTCTCTCTCTCTCTCTCTCTCTCTCTCTCTCTCTCTCTCTCTCTCTCTCTCTCTCTCTCTCTCTCTCTCTGTCTCTCTCTCTCTCTGTCTCTCTCTCTCTCTCTGTCTCTCTCTCTCTCTCTCTCTCTCTCTCTCTCTGTCTCTCTCTCTCTCTGTCTCTCTCTCTCTCTGTCTCTCTCTCTCTCTGTCTCTCTCTCTCTCTGTCTCTCTCTCTCTGTCTCTCTCTCTCTGTCTCTCTCTCTCTCTGTCTCTCTCTCTCTCTGTCTCTCTCTCTCTGTCTCTCTCTCTCTGTCTCTTTCTCTTTCTCTTTCTCTTTCCCTCCCTCCCCCTATGTCCCTTTTTCTTCTGTCTCTCGCTCTTTCTCTCACATTAGTATCAAAGTGACACTTAATATTGTGTGTTTACATCTCAACTCCAAGTCAAAGGACAAAGATAATTTTTCCATAATCATAAATTACCTAAGAATATTTCAGTCGTTTTGACAAGATTATAAGAAATCCCTGATATAAAATATATAATTAACAAATTATATATATTTACGCGTGATCGAATAGTTGAATTTTTATTAATAATTTTATATAAGAAAGGAATGAAAATAAAGAAATGGGGAATTTGAAGCCTTCAGCTGTGAGTGTTATATCATAGAAGACATTAAAGAATGTTATTATTTCTCAAAACGATTACCTCCATAGATTAGAGACTGAATAACAATGCCGAAGGTATATCGTACAAAGTATATGAATTAATCTCTTATTCTGATCGATAATCACTTGCGATCTCTCACTATTTTGCACCGAGAGGTCGGGGAGTTCTTAGGGGAAACGACTATCATGGGCCAGGAGATGTCTTTGATACTCGGGTGACTTAGAGAGAGTTAAGAGGGTGAGAGTGAGGACGGAACGTTCCCAAAGAAGCTACCCGATACCTCTGTATCCAGGTGATGCCTGTCGTGAATTTCAGACAGCTTCCTGAACATGTTGTGCCTCTGTAACCCTTCAATTCCGCCCACGGGATGGGTATGGGGGTCCATTACCGCCCACGGGATGGGTATGGGGGTCCACTACCACCCACAGGATGGGTATGGGGGTCCACTACCACCCACGGGATGGGTATGGGGGTCCACTACCACCCACGGGATGGGTATGGGGGTCCACTACCACCCACGGGATGGGTTTGGGGGTCCACTACCACCCACGGGATGGGTATGGGGGTCCACTACCACCCACAGGATGGGTATGGGGGTCCACTACCACCCACAGGATGGGTATGGGGGTCCACTACCACCCACAGGATGGGTATGGGGGTCCACTACCACCCACAGGATGGGTATGGGGTCCACTACCACCCACGGGATGGGTATGGGGGTCCACCACCACCCACGGGATGGGTATGGGGGTCCACCACCTTATGGATCTAATCATCAACCACGTTATTGTGACTCAGTGTCACCATCAAAATATATATAAATGTTTAAAAACACACATATCAAGGCGTAGAACAGCATATCAAGGCGTAGAACAGCATATCAAGGCGTAGAACAGCATATCAAGGCGTAGAACAACATATCAAGGCGTAGAACAGCATATCAAGGCGTAGAACAACATATCAAGGCGTAGAACAGCATATCAAGGCGTAGAACAGCATATCAAGGCGTAGAACAGCATATCAAGGCGTAGAACATGAAGAATGTGTAGTAATTCATAGATTCGATTCTATATCATTCATTGAAGTGATAAAACTGATTTTTGCCGAAACAGCTAAGGATACAAGACCTAGGGAATACCGTAGCAAGCCAGTTGGGTCAAACTAACTTAGGTCCCCTCTATGAGGTGAAGAAGAGACAATGTAGTGTAAAATATAAAAACACAGAATTTAAGACATTAATTTTCGTAAGTGGTATCGTGAAATAAAAGGTGGATGCATGATACTTGAGCTTTGAGAGATGATAAAAACTGGATACATTTCTAAAGAAAAATGTGTTGATTGCTTGCTCGCTCTCTCTCTCTCTGCCTCTCCCTCCTCCTTTCTTTCTCTTATGTTCGTTTAACTAACTCTCCCTGAATGTTATAAATGAGGTCTCAGTTTGTGAAGTTGTGTTATGCGCATTTTAAAATGTTTCTACAAAACACTGTAATTAATAATTCATACCAAACCAAATTAAGTTACGTTCTAAATAATACATTATACAATACTCAGTCCTGTTGTATTTTACCTGAAGAATTGCTGTATTTTTTTCCTTGGTTACACTTGTCTAAAAGATAATTAATACACTCGGGATTAAATCATTATTGACACTTCAAAAATGTCAAAGATCTTATAGGTCAATGACTAATAATTTTGTTTTAATTATCTTAAATAAAATAAAAGATTTTTACTTCAATGTAAACACGTAAATATATTTTTTACTTCCGTTAAGTAAAAATTAAACAATTTACAAAATTGCCTCATTGTTACAGAGAAATTTACAAAATTGCCTCATTGTTACAGAGAAATTTACAAAATTGCCTCATTGTTACAGAGAAATTTACAAAATTGCCTCATTGTTACCGAGAAATTTACAAAATTGCCTCATTGTTACAGAGAAATTTACAAAATTGCCTCATTGTTACAGAGAAATTTACAAAATTGCCTCATTGTTACAGAGAAATTTACAAAATTGCCTCATTGTTACAGAGAAATTTACAAAATTGCCTCATTGTTATTGAACTGGTACAGAACAAAATACAGTTCAGTCTTTTCAACTTCAAACTAAATTTTCGCAAGAAAAATGTTTAGTTTTAAATAATAAACATTAAATTATACAAAATTATTCTACCAACACCAGACATGAGGCAGAGATGTTTATCATAAAATATATGCATAAATATTACCTTCCACTACAGCTCCTTGAGTCAAGAGTGAGGCAATGTGACCTGTCTCTGAAGCCAAAGGAAGAGTGTATAAGACGGGTGTTGCATATATTAGAGACGGGTGTTGCATATATTAGAGACGGGTGTTGCATATATTAGAGACGGGTGTTGCATATATTAGAGACGGGTGTTGCATATATTAGAGACGGGTGTTGCATATATTAGAGACGGGTGTTGCATATATTAGAGACGGGTGTTGCATATATTAGAGACGGGTGTTGCATATATTAGAGACGGGTGTTGCATATATATACCAAGACAGACATATATTTCCACACACATCAACCAAAAAAGTGCAAAACTATGCAATCATTTAGCCAACATGTTTCTGACCAAAAGCAGTCACTTTAGCAATTAAAACCCCCAATTAATAATTAAAATCAAACATTTCACAACATCCCTAAACACTCCAATAATTAAAATAGCAAATCAATAACCCAAATCACAAAATTCAATGCCACAGTAGTTTAAACAATTTAATTAACCTATAAATGACTCTCCAATGAGACAGAATGGTACCGAATTAGATTTCAATTACGGATAATGATTGTACATTGGTAACGAAGGCCACTCAGACACGCGCACCCCTCGTGTGTGTGTGGGGGGGCGTTGACCAAGACAGATGAGGAAGCTGGACTCTGAGAACCCGTCCAAAGCCAAGCAATTTGTCAGGTGGAACTGTCACCTCTGTCACATCTGTTCTCTGGCTGGCTTGTATTGACTACTGGTGAGCTGGGGGCAGGTTGTGTTTGGTGTAGAGTAATGGGTTATGGTGGGGCTTATAGCTGGGATTGTTTCTCATTCTCTCTGTCTCTCTCTCTACCCCCCTCTGTGTGTGTCTCTGTGTGTGTCTCTGTGTGTGTCTCTGTGTGTGTCTCTGTGTCTGTCTCTGTGTCTGTCTCTGTCTCTGTCTCTGTCTCTGTCTCTGTCTCTGTCTCTGTCTCTGTCTCTGTCTCTGTCTCTGTCTCTGTCTCTGTCTCTCTCTCTGTATCTCTGTCTCTCTCTCTCTCGTGGACAGTCTCCAGTTATGAAGGGAATGTCATGCTAATTAAATCTCAATAAATTCACCTTTTCCTTGGATATCATGAAAACCTGTCATCGTTTCCTCCCCCAAGGTCCTGTACGTCTCCCAAATACCTGTTAACGTCTCTTGGTTATTGCTTCCTACAGAATCCTCCCCTTAGACTTGTTCCTCCCCCCTTAGGCTTGTTCCTCCCCCCTTAGGCTTGTTCCTGCCCCCTTAGGCTTGTTCCTGCCCCCTTAGGCTTGTTCCTTCCTGCCCCCCTTAGGCTTGTTCCTGCCCCCCTTAGGCTTGTTCCTGCCCCCCTTAGGCTTGTTCCTGCCCCCCTTAGGCTTGTTCCTGCCCCCCTTAGGCTTGTTCCTGCCCCCCTTAGGCTTGTTCCTGCCCCCCTTAGGCTTGTTCCTGCCCCCCTTAGGCTTGTTCCTGCCCCCCCTTAGGCTTGTTCCTGCCCCCCTTAGGCTTGTTCCTGCCCCCCTTAGGCTTGTTCCTGCCCCCCCTTAGGCTTGTTCCTGCCCCCCTTAGGCTTGTTCCTGCCCCCCTTAGGCTTGTTCCTGCCCCCCTTAGGCTTGTTCCTGCCCCCCCTTAGGCTTGTTCCTGCCCCCCCTTAGGCTTGTTCCTGCCCCCCTTAGGCTTGTTCCTGCCCCCCTTAGGCTTGTTCCTGCCCCCCTTAGGCTTGTTCCTGCCCCCCCTTAGGCTTGTTCCTGCCCCCCCCTTAGGCTTGTTCCTGCCCCCCCCTTAGGCTTGTTCCTGCCCCCCTTAGGCTTGTTCCTGCCCCCCTTAGGCTTGTTCCTGCCCCCCTTAGGCTTGTTCCTGCCCCCCCTTAGGCTTGTTCCTGCCCCCCCTTAGGCTTAGTTGTTCCTGCCCCCCTTAGGCTTGTTCCTGCCCCCCCTTAGGCTTGTTCCTGCCCCCCCTTAGGCTTGTTCCTGCCCCCCCTTAGGCTTGTTCCTGCCCCCCTTAGGCTTGTTCCTGCCCCCCCTTAGGCTTGTTCCTGCCCCCCTTAGGCTTGTTCCTGCCCCCTTAGGCTTGTTCCTGCCCCCCTTAGGCTTGTTCCTGCCCCCCTTAGGCTTGTCCCTGCCCCCCTTAGGCTTGTTCCTGCCCCCCTTAGGCTTGTTCCTGCCCCCCTTAGGCTTGTTCCTGCCCCCCTTAGGCTTGTTCCTGCCCCCCTTAGGCTTGTTCCTGCCCCCCTTAGGCTTGTTCCTCCCCCCCTTAGGCTTGTTCCTCCCCCCTTAGGCTTGTTCCTCCCCCCCTTAGTCTTGCTGTAATAGTTTGTGATACTGACAATATAATAGTAGGATTTTTGACTGTTGTATGCACATACGTGATAGATCTACAATGTGTGAATTTTTCTCTATGAATTCCCAGGGCAAGGCGTCGTGGGTTTCGAACCAGCGAGACTGTTGTCCCTTGCTGGTGATACCTGTTTACAAGTGGACTTGTGAATTGTTTGTGTATGACACAGGCTTTGTTTTTCCTTTAGGTTTTGTGTGGGTCTCTGACATCGTGGGGACTGTTGGTGGGTCTGACGGCTGAGTAGACAGTGCTCGGGTTTCGTAGTCCTGAGGTTCCGGGTTCGAGCCCCGGTGGAGGTGAAAATAAATGGGCAATTTTTTTTTTCACCCCCTGATGCCGCTGGTCACCTAGCAGTAAATAGGTACCTGGGAGTTAGACAGCTGCTACGGGCTGCTTCCTGGGGGGGGGGGTTGTAGCGAAAAGGAGGCCTGATCGAGGACCGGGCCGCGGGGACCCTAAGCCCCGAAATCATCTCAAGATAACCTCAAAGAAATGTAAATATTATTGAGTGGAATGATAAAGATCTTGTTCGGTCTGTGATGATAGTGATAAGTTTTTTTTTTTTTAATTTTTGAACGATATTTTTAGTTTTAAAATTTCTCGACTATTTGGACTGAAGAAAGTGTTATTGTTGAAGCTTGAACGAAAATACATGTTATGAACGATGGGAAAGTCTAACAGTGTTCCAGACCGAAATACTTCTTTGTGAATGGAAATAGTGTTCGAGCATTTTAAAAATCTGATTCGTGGGTATTTTTGTGTGTGTGTGTGGGGTGTGTGTGTGTGTGTGTGTGTGTGTGTGTGTGTACTCACCTAGTTGTGTTTGCGGGGGTTGAGCTCTGGCTCTTTGGTCCCGCCTCTCAACCGTCAATCAACTGGTGTACAGGTTCCTGAGCCTATTGGGCTCTATCATATCTACATTTGAAACTGTGTATGGAGTCAGCCTCCACCACATCACTGCCTAATGCATTCCATTTATTAACTACTGACACTGGGAAAGTTCTTTCTGACGTCTCTGTGGCTCATTTGGGTACTCGGCTTCCACCCGTGTTCCCTTGTTCGCCTCCCCCCCCCCCTTCCGTGTTAAATAATCCATCCTTGTCTACCTTGTCAAGTCCCCTGATAATTTTGTATGTGGTGATCATGTCTCCCCGAGCTCTTCTGTCTTCCAGCGACGTGAGGAGGGTGGGGGGTAGGCCGGTTGTGGGGTAGAGAAGGGGGGAGGGGAGCGTGTAGGCTGTTGGAGTGAAGTAATCTGGGCTTGCATACCCGGGGCCAACAATAATAGTCCCATCAAACATGCATTAACAAAATAGAAAAACTGGCTCATTGATGTTAGAAAAGTCATAAACATAAACCCACGATAAGGGAATTCCGCTCTTAAGTACAAGGGCACAAGGAACTAAATACCTTCGCCCAATTTATCAGATGAAATACCGCATCGAAAAAAAATTCATGAATCAATTATGGTTATCTTGAGGTTATCTTGAGATGATTTCGGGGTTTTTAGCCCCGGACCGCGGCCCGGTCCTTGACCAGGCCTCCACCCCCAGGAAGCAGCCCGTGACAGCTGACTAACACCCAGGTACCTATTTACTGCTAGGTAACAGGAGCATAGGGTGAAAGAAACTCTGCCCATCGGTTTTCGCCGGTACTTATTTGGTACACAAACATTAATATATCAACCGGCACCAGAGGCTACATGATTACCATATATAATTGGTGGCTTAATTGGTACATATTTAAAAATAAATTCAGATTACAAAATTGGTTAGAAAATGTGTTCCCGAACATGGTCAATTATTTTCTTTAATTCTGATCCGATTTTTGTTGTAAGTGGTAACTAAATTAACAAAAAAAAAACGTTTAATCAAATTTTAAATATTTTTTCACGTTGATTATTTTCCCCATTGAATAATGATGATTTGGGAAAATTTCCCTTCGTATTGGGAATTTTTTAACACATGATAGATTAGGAATGTTTTATTTTAGAAACGGGTGGAATCCGTTTGAAAATCCGTTTGAAGGATTTGAATCCTTCATTTCTGAACAAAAAGTATCCACCTTAGCCTCTCCTCACATCCTTCCTCCTCTGTTTATCCTTATCCTTTCTTGGGTCTTGTGATTCTTCCTACTCTTTCTGGGGACATGTAGCCTCTATTCTTTCTGGGGACATGTAGCCTCTATTCTTTCTGGGGACATGTATCCTCTATTCTTTCTGGGGACATGTATCCTCAACTCTTTCTGGGGACATGTATCCTCTATTCTTTCTGGGGACATGTATCCTCTATTCTTTCTGGGGACATGTATCCTCTATTCTTTCTGGGGACATGTATCCTCTATTCTTTCTGGGGACATGTATCCTCTATTCTTTCTGGGGACATGTATCCTCTACTCTTTCTGGGGACATGTATCCTCTACTCTTGCTGGGGACATGTATCCTCTACTCTTTCTGGGGGACATGTATCCTCTATTCTTTCTGGGGACATGTATCCTCTATTCTTTCTGGGGACATGTAGCCTCTATTCTTTCTGGGGACATTATCCTCTACTCTTTCTGGGGGACATGTATCCACTATTCTTTCTGGGGACATGTATCCTCTATTCTTTCTGGGGACATGTATCCTCTATTCTTTCTGGGGACATGTAGCCTCTATTCTTTCTGGGGACATGTAGCCTCTATTCTTTCTGGGGACATGTAGCCTCTACTCTTTCTGGGGGACATGTAGCCTCTATTCTTTCTGGGGACATGTATCCTCTATTCTTTCTGGGGACATGTATCCTCTATTCTTTCTGGGGACATGTATCCTCTATTCTTTCTGGGGGACATGTATCCTCTATTCTTTCTGGGGGACATGTATCCTCTATTCTTTCTGGGGACATGTAGCCTCTACTCTCCCTGGGGACATGTAGCCTCTACTCTCCCTGGGGACATGTAGCCTCTACTCTCCCTGGGGACATGTAGCCTCTACTCTCCCTGGGGACATGTATCATGTCCATTATTCCTCGGTCATATTGCTATTGCATCAAACCACTTTAAAACCTTGAAATGTTAATCACTTTGAAGCCAATAATTTGCATATGGGACCATTACCTGGTGAGGGAGCTGAAGGGTTGTTAGAGTACAAGGCAGACAGTGCTAACTACTTCAGACAGTGCTAACTACTTCAGACAGTGCTAACTACTTCAGACAGTGCTAACTACTTCAGACAGTGCTAACTACTTCAGACAGTGCTAACTACTTTAGACAGTGCTAACTACTTTAGACAGTGCTAACTACTTTAGACAGTGCTAACTACTTCAGACAGTGCCCAGTCACTTACCTGTACCTGCGGACGAAGTCACAATAACGTGGCTGAAGTCAACCCGTTCTCGCACTTAGTCAATATTGGCTTATTAAATAAGTGCATTTGTGCCATACTAATTTATTGTGAATATTTTAGTTTACCTTGAAAAGCTTTATAGAAAATCCCGACCTTACCTAACCTTCTTAGTATCTTAAGATAAGCATCTTATTGCTCCTTAATTACAATTATTACTTAACCTATTATAGGTATAGGTTAAATAATTGTAATTACGAAGCAATAAGATGCTTATCTTAAGATACTAAGAAGGTTAGGTAAAGTCGGTGTTTTCTATAAAGCTTTTCAAGTTAAACTAAAATATTCACTAAATTAGTATGGCACAAATGCACTTATTTAGTAAGTCAATATTGACTATAAAAAAGTGCGAGAACGGGTTGAAGTATGATGACCAGACCACACACTAGAAGGTGAAGGGACGACGACGACGACGTTTCGGTCCGTCCTGGACCATTCTCAAGTCGATTGTGAGAATGGTCCAGGACGGACCGAAACGTCGTCGTCCCTTCACCTTCTAGTGTGTGATCTGGTCAACATACCAGTACCTCTCCCGGTACTTGGGTAGATTAACCAGTCCCGTGTTTTACCTGTACCCAGCTGTTTATCTCAAGTGTTGCTCTTCTTGGTAAGCGTCCAGAACGGAATATGATTGGACCGGTTGAACGATGGTTCGACAAAACTCATTTTCTGTTTCTTAAAGTAGTCTGTATCATTAGGTTAGGGTGTGTTAGGTTGTATTAGGCTCGGTTGGGTTAGGATAGGTTGGTTTTGGGTTAGGTTAGCTTGGGTACCAACCAACCTTGGGATCAACCGGGCTTTGGTGGGTATGTGGGCCTGCGGGCCGCTCCAAGCAACAGCCTGGTGGACCAAACTCTCACTAGTCAAGCCTGGCCTCGGGCCGGGCTTGGGGAGTAGAAGAACTCCCAGAACCCCATCAACCAGGTATATGTGGGCCTGCGGGCCGCTCCAAGCAACAGCCTGGTGGACCAAACTCTCACAAGTCAAGCCTGGCCTCGGGCCGGGCTTGGGCAGTAGAAGAACTCCCAGAACCCCATCAACCAGGTATATGTGGGCCTGCGGGCCGCTCCAAGCAACAGCCTGGTGGACCAAACTCTCACAAGTCAAGCCTGGCCTCGGGCCGGGCTTGGGCAGTAGAAGAACTCCCAGAACCCCATCAACCAGGGTAAGGTTTGGTTTTACAAAACCTTGACGAATAGTCTTGAAAAATGAGTAACTTAGATACACCTCGGACGGTCTTTGGGGTCTCATAATTATTACCGAGTTGTGTCCATATATTACCATCATGGGCACACACAATAAAAAAATTCTAAACACTTGTACATTCATAAGGCTCGTTGTCTATATGTTCTCTTACTACCCCCCTTCCATAGTTTCACTCTCCTGAGGACTAGGAGACTCGAACAGCGGACCCAATGTGTGTAAAGCCGAAAGTCTCCCTTCCAGAGGGTAATTTTGTTCCTTCGTCACAATTTCCATTCCATTTACCCGCCCTCTCGCTCTCACTATCACATTTCATGCCGCTCTGTCACTCTCTCTCTCACACTCTCACTCTCTCTCAATCTCTCACTCTCACTCACTCTCACTCACTCTCTCACTCTCACTCACTCTCACTCACTCTCAACGCTTCAATATACTGACCCACTAGCGTCAGATAGTTCCAATCTGCGCGAATTCTGTTCCCCTCTTTGTGACGGAGACTGGCCTTCGGCGTTCCTTGCTCTAAAGCTACAAACACCTCAATGAACTACGGGCTCACCATAGCCCGTGCTACTTGGGACTTTTTGTTCCAGGTAGCGAATCTTAAACGACAACCACCTCAATGGACACCTGTTAACGTATGCATACTTTCTACAGTCTAGATATACACCTGTTAACGTATGGATACTTTTTGCAGTCTAGATATACACCTGTTAACGTATGGATACTTTTTGCAGTCTAGATATACACCTGTTAACGTATGGATACTTTCTGCAGACTAGATATACACCTGTTAACGTATGGATACTTTTTGCAGTCTAGATATACACCTGTTAACGTATGGATACTTTCTACAGGCTATATATACACCTGTTAACGTATGCATACTTTCTACAGTCTAGATACACACCTGTTAACGTATGGACACTTTCTACAGTCTAGATACACACCTGTTAACGTATGGACACTTTCTACAGTCTAGATACACACCTGTTAACGTATGCATACTTTCTACAGTCTAGATACACACCTGTTAACGTATGGACACTTTCTACAGTCTAGATACACACCTGTTAACGTATGGACACTTTCTACAGTCTAGATACACACCTGTTAACGTATGGATACTTTCTACAGTCTAGATACACACCTGTTAACGTATGCATACTTTCTACAGACTAGATATACACCTGTTAACGTATGGACACTTTCTACAGACTAGATACACACCTGTCGTACTGCTAAAGGATTATTTTCAGCCATTATTTATTAACAAACAAGCAATAACGCACTTTTGACGTGTTCATTACGAAACCTTTGTAATTAGGCTCAAAAATGTGTGTGTTTTGGGACGTTCATAAGTGATACAATTTTATTAAACTTGAAGACCATTTATTCCAGTTCCTTCCAGGCCGGCTGGAAAGGCCTGCAAGAGTATACAACTTTCCTTATTAAGTCCACTCAATAGCTCAGTCGATAGAGCATCGGCTTTAAACACATGGGGGTCCAGGGTTCGAGTCTCCAAGAACCCGGGTGAATGTAATAGTGGAATTTATTTGGGGTTTAAAGACGAGTTTAAATACACTGATAAAGATCAAGTGAAATACGTTTTCTGGAGGTGGAATGTAAGGAATGAGGAGAAAGCGCTAAGCCAGTGTGATTGTGTAGCACAGGGAAGGGAGCTTGGGATAGGACGGAGGAAAGGAATGGTGTCCAGCCACTGGCACCATCGGGGATCGAACACCCCCACCTCACTTGCACGAAGCGACGCTCACTCTCTACCGACAATTACAAGTGGTTAAGTATTCGTTTGCCTTGTTCGGGTAGAAGGTAGACACAGTAGTCGCTTCTGTATATATTGACCGAGACAGCAAGGTATATATCTGCCTAGCCGAGGTCCTTCTACTCTGGGTCTGTGAGGATAACTGCGGCTGCTGGGAGCATGGCTGTATGCTCCTCTGTCTGGCATGACGTCAGAGGCCTACATGCCTGTGATTGGTTACATTTCAACTGACAGAATTTGAGTATAACACCGCTCGGACACGCTACCAAGTCGACGTCCCTTGTCGACAAGCTCTGGCTAGCTATATAGTTACAATGATACTGAAAGGACCTCGGTGGCATTCAATAATGGCTTACATGTGAAATTTGCATACTAAAACATTGAAAGAAGATCAGGTGTGCGTAATACTAACAACTCGGCATATATGCACCAAAAAAAAAAAATTCATCATAATAGGTGAAAATCATGGTAACAATGCTTTATCATGGTAACAAGCTTTGATTAAACCAGAGTATTAAGAACATGTGGATGTCTACTGATCAGATATGAACAATACAACTCAAGGTATTGCCTAAACAAAATTATTAACATGTGTCAATGGCGAGCCGGTCGGCCGAGCGGACAGCACACTGGACTTGTGACCCAGTGGTCCCGGGTTCGATCCCGGGCGCCGGCGAGAAACAATGGGCAGAGTTTCTTTCACCCTATGCCCCTGTTACCTAGCAGTAAAATAGGTACCTGGGAGTTAGTCAGCTGTCACGGGCTGCTTCCTGGGGGTGGAGGCCTGGTCGAGGACCGGGCCGCGGGGACACTAAAAAGCCCCGAAATCATCTCAAGATAACCTCAATATGGCATGTGCTTGAAAACCATACAAAATTAAACAATTATTGCATTAATGGAACAAAGTTCTGACCTAACAACCACAATTGAATTTCAAGATAATGATTTTCTTTTTTTCTTTTTTTTTTTTTCTCTGAAATATACAATATATTTACAAGACCAATGTACAATATATTTAATGTGCAATATATTTACAAGCATATACAAGACCTGGATCAAGAAGACTAACATCTGCGTGATAGCAGTCAGGATTCACTGGCCTCAATGTGGTTGCTAGAATAATAATAACTCTTATGACAAGCACTGTAAAAATACAAATGGTAGTAGACTTAACAATGGCATCTACTTTATAACAAAATAAAGTTGAGAAGGACTATACATTATATATAATGGTAATAATAAGACACATGTGGTAGAAATACTGCAAATGATTTTTTTTTTTTTTTTTTTTTCTCCAAAACAGAATAACTGCAGAGTGCACTCAATTATAAATTCTGCGGATATCTACACCTAGCTCATCCAGAGCACTATACAACTCTGGCTCTGACTGAAGGTCCGGAACAGATGAAACTTCATGTGACAAACTATCATCTTGAGAGAGATCCTCGTTAACATCTAGCCAATGGACATGTGGTGAGTGCACGGTTGAAACGAGAGGTCTAGATCTAAGATTATAATTGCTAGTATGGGGTTGCTGAACATCCAGTGGTCTGTCAACCACAGAAGGTGGTGTCAGAGTAGGAGTATCTGTCTGGGTAAGTTCATTGTCATCTTCCTCATCAGTCTCGTCAAGTAATTTTAGCTAACTTCATATGGTCTAAATGTTCATTTATATACTCTCCTGTTAACAAGTTCTTAAGTCTGTATTTGTTACCTTTAATAAGCTCGATTACCTTATATGGACCCAAAAATGTCTTAGTTAACTTGTACATAGGACCAGACCTGTGTTGGTTAAGTATCATTACTACAGATCCAATAGTTATTTTACTGGGTTTAGTTCGTGCATTCCTTGCTAGAGTGAACTCGGCTGTTGCTTTGGACAGTTGTTCACGTATTTTCTTGAATACTAATTGCATTTGTCTACGCTTCACTTGAACAAAATCATCTACGTTATATAAGGGAGTAGGAGGTACGTTAATCAATTCATTAGGGAGGATCTTATCTGTACCATAAAGAATAGCGTGAGGTGTGTCACCTGTAGAAACATTAATTGAAGAATTTATAGCACACTGAATTAAGGGTATAAAATCATCCCAATTATTATCAAAATTCAACGTGACTCTCGAGGCATCTAACACTTTCCTGTTAGTACGTTCAGCTAGTCCATTACTTGCCGGATGATAAGGCATGATGCTACATTTTTTGATGTTACATAAATCACACATGCTAGTTAAAATACTATTACTGAATTCTGGACCATTATCTGAAAGGATTACTTTAGGCATACTATATCTATACTATATATCACCTGGCCGTCTCTCGCCCACACACCTGGCCGTCTCTCGCCCACACACCTGGCCGTCTCTCGCCCACACACCTGGCCGTCTCTCGCCCACACACCTGGCCGTCTCTCGCCCACACACCTGGCCGCCTCTCGCCCACACACCTGGCCGCCTCTCGCCCACACACCTGGCCGCCTCTCGCCCACACACCTGGCCGCCTCTCGCCCACACACCTGGCCGCCTCTCGCCCACACACCTGGCCGCCTCTCGCCCACACACCTGGCCGCCTCTCGCCCACACACCTGGCCGCCTCTCGCCCACACACCTGGCCGCCTCTCGCCCACACACCTGGCCGCCTCTCGCCCACACACCTGGCCGCCTCTCGCCCACACACCTGGCCGCCTCTCGCCCACACACCTGGCCGCCTCTCGCCCACACACCTGGCCGCCTCTCGCCCACACACCTGGCCGCCTCTCGCCCACACACCTGGCCGCCTCTCGCCCACACACCTGGCCGCACGAGGATAGGATTGTATCTGGGATACGACGACAGGATAGGAGCTTTGATAGGAGTAATGGTTCAAAACAAATTGCTCCAATATTTCGTCCCACTTCCAGAGGACTTATGTTATACTCAAATTCTGTCAGTTGAAATGTAACCAATCACAGGCAAGTAGGCCTCTGACGTCATGCCAGACAGAGGAGCATCAGGCCATGCTCCCGGCAGCCGCAGTTCTCCACACACTCAGAGTAGAAGGTAGACACAGTAGTCGCTTCTGTATATATTTATTGACCGAGACAGCAAGGTATATATCTGCCTAGCCGAGGTCCTTCTACTCTGAGTCTGTGAGGAGAACTGCTGCTGCTGGGAGCATGGCTGTATGCTCCTCTGTCTGGCATGACGTCAGAGGCCTACTTGCCTGTGATTGGTTACATTTCAACTGACAGAATTTGAGTAACATACGTCCTCTGGAAGTGGGACGAAATATTGAAGAGCAATTTGTTTTGAACCATTGCTCCTATCAAAGCTCCTATCCTGTCGTCGTATCCCAGATACAATCCTATCCTCGTATAGCCAGCTGTGTCTCTCGCCACACACCTGGCGAGAGACGGCCAGGTGTGTGGGCGAGAGACGGCCAGGTGTGTGGGCGAGAGACGGCCAGAGGGAGAGTCAGTTGATATTACACTTAGACTCACGTCAAAGCTAATCTCTCAAGTCATAGTTTTGCACCTGTAGGACTTGACAGGTCATTCACTCTGCTGGACTTGACACGGTAGGTCATTCACACTGCAGGAAATGTTGACTGATCAGTAGGAGAGGTGTGTGGTGAGAAGCCTTAGAGAAGTGCTCTGAGCAATAAACATGTGTGTGTTCCTTCGAGATCCCGAGAATATTGTTATAAAAATAACGATATCGTTAACTGGCCAATTTATAGGCCCCCCAGACCCCCCCTCTACGTGGGGGGTGGAGTGGACGTAGCCACCACCAGAGGGAAGCCAATCACGTCCTAGGACACATGATTGTGTGACTCCTTGGTTGGTGGGGTATATGTGGCCTATATGTAGTATGGTGATTGAGGAGAGGCCTTATTGATAATGTCAAGAACATGTCCTATTACAAGCCGACTGTGTGATTTAATTTCTGACAAATTTAGTGGACAATTATGTATTGTTTACAATATAAAGAAAATCATGACATATTTATTCAGAGTAAATATGATATTGCATGTGCAGGCGATGAGTCACAATAACGTGGCTGAAGTATGTTGACCAGACCACACACTAGAAATTGAAGGGATGACGACGTTTCGGTCCGACCTGGACCATTCTCAAGTCGATTGTGAATCACAATCGACTTGAGAATGGTCCAGGACGGACCGAAACGTCGTCGTCCCTTCAATTTCTAGTGTGTGGTCTGGTCAACATGATATTGCATGATTTGTGATGTGGATTGTTGTAGCACAGTGTCAAGTGGCATTTGTTTTATTGATGCCTACCCTGACCCTCCCATGTTGGGAACGTACCCAACAGTAGTTACTGTTAAAAGTTAGGCGAGGCTAGTCTCAAGCTTCTGGCCTCCAACCTTGGACAGTATTCACCTAGTTGGGCTTGCGGGGGTTGAGCTTTGCTCTTTCGGCCCGCCTCTCAATTGTCAATCGACTGTTTACTAACTACTTCTCCCCCCCCCCCCAGGAAGCAGCCCGTGACAACTGACTAACTCCCAGGTACCTATTTACTGCTAGGTAACAGGGGGCATTCAGGGTGAAAAACTTTGCCCATTTGTTCCTGCCTCGTGTGGGAATCGAACCCGCGCCACAGAATTAAGAGTCCTGCGCGCTATCCATCAGGCTACGAGGCCCCTGTGGAAATACACACACAGTGTGTGTGTGTGTGTGTGTGTGTGTGTGTGTGTTTTCTAGTGCTTGCGAGGGTTGAGCTCTGACTCTTTGGTCCCGCCTCTCAACACAGTACACCCTCCCGTTATGCAATGTGTGTATTAACGTTTGCAAGGTCACATGAAAACAAATCCTTATGTGCATTAGTTATGAGTTAACTAATTAACTCTGACTACACGATTAATACAATCTCATTTCTTTTGATAACTGTGTTCTATACCTTTAAGTTCTTCTACACGTGTTCCCATGGACCTTGAGTGAACTACTGATCGTGTACCACTGTGAGAGGAGTTTGAGGAGAGAGCCTTCTGTATTTCCATCATGATATCTTTACACATTATTAACAATTGCTAATTATAGTAACTGATGTTACCTAAAGTTGCACATACCTTGAGGTTACCTTGAGGTGCTTCCGGGGCTTAGCGTCCCCGCGGCCCGGTCGTCGACCAGGCCTCCTGGTTGCCGGACTGATCAACCAGGCTGTTGGACGCGGCTGCTCGCAGCCTGACGTACGAGTCACAGCCTGGTTGATCAGGTATCCTTTGGAATATACAGTATATAGACTGTGTGTGGTTTTAGATCACTATCACATTTTCACATGTAATATTTTAAGACTTTATTAAGTCATGCTAATTAATAAACTCCTTAGGGAGGTTATCTTGAGGTTATCTTGAGATGATTTTGGGGCTTTAGTGTCCCTGCGGCCCGGTCTTCGACCAGGCCTCCACCCCCAGGAAGCAGCCCGTGACAGCTGACTAACACCCAGGTACCTATTTTACTGCTAGGTAACAGGGGCATAGGATGAAAAACTCTGCCCAATGTTTCTCGCCGGCGCCTGGGATCGAACCCAGGACCACAGGATCACAAGTCCCGCGTGCTGTCCGCTCGGCCGACAGACTCCCTAATTACCCTAGGGAAGGGTAATAATGCTTCAGATAAATATATATTTGCTTCGTTTCTCTTGGCATGAGCCTGACGAGGATTATAAAATAGGACAAATAGTGGCATGATATACCGCTATACAGATATACCGACGCGAACAAGCCTGAATGGTCCCCAGGACAATATGCAACTGAAAACTCACACCCCAGAAGTGACTCGAACCCATACTCCCAGGAGCAACGCAACTGGTATGTACAAGACGCCTTAATCCACTTGACCATCACGACCGGACATAATGAGGTGATAGCCGAGGCTATTTGAACCACCCCACCGCCGGCACTCGGATAGTAATCTTGGGCATAGCATTTTACCAAAGAATGAGGTGATTTGGTAAAATGCTATGCCCAAGATTACTATCCGAGTGCCGGCGGTGGGGTGGTTCAAATAGCCTCGGCTATCACCTCATTATGTCCGGTCGTGATGGTCAAGTGGATTAAGGCGTCTTGTACATACCAGTTGCGTTGCTCCTGGGAGTATGGGTTCGAGTCACTTCTGGGGTGTGAGTTTTCAGTTAGATATACCGACGTCTATATCTCATTAGATGTCGCCCTGGAGGAGATATATTTATATATATATACCTGCATCTATCATAAGTTATAACGATGCCTCGTATTCTGAACTTTGTCTGCTTATGCTCGCAGGGTTGTTAGCGGGGGAAGGGTTAGTTACGCTTGGGCAAACCGCACAGAGATGTCAGGGTGACTAATTCACAGACGTTATTTTTGTCCGTAATCTTGGAGGATACAGGCGAGAAGGCTGGTTGGTACAGGAGCAGACGACTGCTGACGCCTGTTAGCTGGCTGAGAGCTTTCCCTTCCCATAGCTCATGGTAAGCCTTACCCTACTAGTTTTACACACAGGTGGGTACAGGAGCAGACGACAGCTGACTCCTGTTAGCTGGCTGAGAGCTTTCCCTTCCCATAGCTCATGGTAAGCCTTACCCTACTAGTTTTACACACAGGTGGGTACAGGAGCAGACGACTGCTGACTCCTGTTAGCTGGCTGAGAGCTTTCCCTTCCCATAGCTCATGGTAAGCCTTACCCTACTAGTTTTACACACAGGTGGGTACAGGAGCAGACGACTGCTGACTCCTGTTAGCGGGCTGAGAGCTTTCCCTTCCCATTGCTCATGGTAAGCCTTACCCTACTAGTTTTACACACAGGTGGGTACAGGAGCAGACGACTGCTGACTCCTGTTAGCTGGCTGAGAGCTTTCCCTTCCCATAGCTCATGGTAAGCCTTACCCTACTAGTTTTACACACAGGAGGGTACAGGAGCAGACGACTGCCGACTCCTGTTAGCTGGCTGAGAGCTTTCCCTTCCCATAGCTCATGGTAAGCCTTACCCTACTAGTTTTACACACAGGTGGGTACAGGAGCAGACGACTGCTGACTCCTGTTAGCTGGCTGAGAGCTTTCCCTTCCCATAGCTCATGGTAAGCCTTACCCTACTAGTTTTACACACAGGTGGGTACAGGAGCAGACGACTGCTGACTCCTGTTAGCTGGCTGAGAGCTTTCCCTTCCCATAGCTCATGGTAAGCCTTACCCTACTAGTTTTACACACAGGTGGGTACAGGAGCAGACGACTGCTGACTCCTG
>NC_059650.1:8053283-8113283 GCF_020424385.1 Procambarus clarkii | reverse complement strand
ATGGGGATATTAGATGACTTTACAGGTACCTCTTGATCTATAGGTATTCCCTATACATAATAGGATAGCAACACACTGCTATCTACGGATAGCAACACACTGCTATCTACGGATAGCAACACACTGCTATCTACGGATAGCAACACACTGCTATCTACGGTTAGCAACACACTGCTATCTACGGTTAGCAACACACTGCTATCTACGGATAGCAACACACTGCTATCTACGGATAGCAACACACTGCTATCTACGGATAGCAACACACTGCTATCTACTTCAGGTTGTTATCCTGAGGAGTAATTTGTACCTTTTGGTTATCCCACGACAATGGGATTAGTTAATGATAGTTTATCTTCCCTGGTTGGGTCGTTCTTGTGACAATTGCTTAACTTCTTGAAGAAAAAGTCCTTTGAATGTGATATTTTAGCGTTTTCTCATGTGACTATTTGACCGGTTGGATGTTCTGGTTTAGAGAAATGACAGTTTAAGGAAATATATAATGCAACATTTGCATATATTTGCACAGTACCCAATATATGATGCATTATATATGCATATATTTGCACAGTACCCAATATATGATGCATTATATATGCATATATTTGCACAGTACCCAATATATGATGCATTATATATGCATATATTTGCACAGTACCCAATATATGATGCATTATATATGCATATATTTGCACAGTACCCAATATAGGATGTAATTGCATATATTTGCACAGTACCCAATATAGGATGTAATATATTTGCATATATTTGCACAGTACCCAATATATGATGCATTATATATGCATATATTTGCACAGTACCCAATATATGATGCATTATATATGCATATATTTGCACAGTACCCAATATAGGATGTAATATATTTGCATATATTTGCACAGTACCCAATATATGATGCATTATATATGCATATATTTGCTCAGTACCCAATATAGGATGTAATATATTTGCATATATTTGCACAGTACCCAATATAGGATGTAATATATTTGCATATATTTGCACAGTACCCAATATATGATGCATTATATATGCATATATTTGCACAGTACCCAATATAGGATGTAATATATTTGCATATATTTGCACAGTACCCAATATATGATGTAATATATTTGCATATATTTGCACAGTACCCAATATATGATGCATTATATATGCATATATTTGCACAGTACCCAATATATTTGCACTATATTTTGTGCAACAGACCCCACTCTTAAGTAATCAGTGTGCAACAGCACCCAATCTGAAATACCATTCTGATTGGCGGATTAGACATAATCTTCCAGTTCACCGCCAATCGGAGACATGTCTTAACATGCACAAAATTATATTTTCCTCTACCAAAGCAAATTGAAAATAATTTTTTGTAAATGTGATGTGATAAAGGAGAAAATATTAGTTCAGTGAGGATCCACAAGGTCTTCTCTGAGTACTCTTTATTTTCTTCCCCGAGGCTATGGGTCCCTACACTTGTACCAGAGGTACCCAATGCCCTACCACCCGAGGTACCCAATGGAACTACAATTGCACCAGTATCCTTTTACTAAAATCTATTTTTCTAAATAGATTATACGATAATTTTCTACAAAATCTGGTCTATTAGATGTCTTATACGCCGGCATACACTGTGTGATCTAGGAGTCGATAATGTAGAAAATTTGGTCCAAGATTTTCTGTCACTATTTTCATTATAACTTTTAAACTACCGTCAAATCTCACAAGAAACTTTGTTAATTCTAAACTTGAATTGCTATTCGTCACTTGTTTAGTTTTAAAGTGTACATTTTTTTTCACTTGTAATTATAACTTTGCTTTTTGGAGTTAAAAGAATGAATTGTTTATTTCTATAGCACACATTTCTGCGTGTGTGTAATGAACTTATGCATGCGTATGTTCTCGACTCGCATCGCAGGAGCCTGGGTTCGATCCACGGCCGGAACTGAACTGTTTGGGAACGCTTTCCTTCAGCTGATGGACCTATACACCTAGCAATAAATAAGGTACCCGGGACTTAGGCAACTGTTGTGGGTGGCATCCTGTGGAGGGTCGGTCGTTGGCATAGGGAGGAACCTTGATGAGCCTATGTAAAGGCTTCCTGTCCCGGACCACGGGAATTATAATTTATTACATTTCGTGTGGATAATTACTTGTATACCGTAAATAAATAGTATACTATCAATAATTAGGCTGCTTTTGCTCTGTGGATAATTACAGTTCTTATCATAAATGGAACAGCCAGTATGAAGCTGTCTGATACCTGGTTGATGGGGTTCTGGGAGTTCTTCTACTCCCCAAGCCCGGCCCGAGGCCAGGCTTGACTTGTGAGAGTTTGGTCCACCAGGCTGTTGCTTGGAGCGGCCCGCAGGCCCACATATACCTGGTTGATGGGGTTCTGGGAGTTCTTCTACTCCCCAAGCCCGGCCCGAGGCCAGGCTTGACTTGTGAGAGTTTGGTCCACCAGGCTGTTGCTTGGAGCGGCCCGCAGGCCCACATACCCACCACAGCCCGGTTGGTCCGGCACTCCTTGAAGGAAACAATCTAGTTTCCTCTTGAAGATGTCCACGGTTGTTTGTCTGAACGCCTTCTGCTGTAAACTTTGTCCTCTGGGTGTCCTTGAAGTTGGGTCGCCTGGACACTTGAGAACATTGACTCTGTATTCAACAATCATCAACGACATAATGTCAAGAATTGTATGAGCAGGTCCAGACAGTCAGATGAGCAGATAGTCAAATAGGTGAGCTCCGTCAAGGTCTCACTATCTTCTGTCCTCAGAGTAATTACATTTGCAATTTAAATAAGATTTAGCAGCCGCTGATGTCGAGGAAGATGTTTAATGCTTTAAGGTCCGTGGTGGTGTAGAAGTGGCTCCCTCGCCCCTCTTCGCAAGCTATTTGGTCAGAATTCACCTCCTGTTTTGGGAGGAATGATTAGAGGCCAGAGTTTAACTGCTCGTCCCCCTGTTCAGCCAACAGCAATTGGGTATCTGGTTGTTAAGTGATTGACGGGTCGTGATTCATGGAAAACTAGTAGGGTAAGGCTTACCATGAGCTATGGGAAAGGAAAGCTCTCAGCCAGCTAACAGGAGTCAGCAGTCGTCTGCTCCTGTACCCACCTGTGTGTAAAACTAGTAGGGTAAGGCTTACCATGAGCTATGGGAAGGGAAAGCTCTCAGCCAGCTAACAGGAGTCAGCAGTCGTCTGCTCCTGTACCCGCCTGTGTGTAAAACTAGTAGGGTAAGGCTTACCATGAGCTATGGGAAGGGAAAGCTCTCAGCCTGCTAACAGGAGTCAGCAGTCGTCTGCTCCTGTACCCACCTGTGTGTAAAACTAGTAGGGTAAGGCTTACCATGAGCTATGGGAAGGGAAAGCTCTCAGCCTGCTAACAGGAGTCAGCAGTCGTCTGCTCCTGTACCCACCTGTGTGTAAAACTAGTAGGGTAAGGCTTACCATGAGCTATGGGAAGGGAAAGCTCTCAGCCTGCTAACAGGAGTCAGCAGTCGTCTGCTCCTGTACCCACCTGTGTGTAAAACTAGTAGGGTAATGCTTACCATGAGCTATGGGAAGGGAAAGCTCTCAGCCTGCTAACAGGAGTCAGCAGTCGTCTGCTCCTGTACCCTCCTGTGTGTAAAACTAGTAGGGTAAGGCTTACCATGAGCTATGGGAAGGGAAAGCTCTCAGCCAGCTAACAGGAGTCAGCAGTCGTCTGCTCCTGTACCCTCCTGTGTGTAAAACTAGTAGGGTAAGGCTTACCATGAGCTATGGGAAGGGAAAGCTCTCAGCCTGCTAACAGGAGTCAGCAGTCGTCTGCTCCTGTACCCACCTGTGTGTAAAACTAGTAGGGTAATGCTTACCATGAGCTATGGGAAGGGAAAGCTCTCAGCCTGCTAACAGGAGTCAGCAGTCGTCTGCTCCTGTACCCTCCTGTGTGTAAAACTAGTAGGGTAAGGCTTACCATGAGCTATGGGAAGGGAAAGCTCTCAGCCAGCTAACAGGAGTCAGCAGTCGTCTGCTCCTGTACCCACCTGTGTGTAAAACTAGTAGGGTAAGGCTTACTATGAGCTATGGGAAGGGAAAGCTCTCAGCCAGCTAACAGGAGTCAGCAGTCGTCTGCTCCTGTACCCTCCTGTGTGTAAAACTAGTAAGGTAAGGCTTACCATGAGCTATGGGAAGGGAAAGCTCTCAGCCAGCTAACAGGAGTCAGCAGTCGTCTGCTCCTGTACCCACCTGTGTGTAAAACTAGTAGGGTAAGGCTTACCATGAGCTATGGGAAGGGAAAGCTCTCAGCCAGCTAACAGGAGTCGGCAGTCGTCTGCTTCTGTACCCACCTGTGTGTAAAACTAGTAGGGTAAGGCTTACCATGAGCTATGGGAAGGGAAAGCTCTCAGCCAGCTAACAGGAGTCAGCAGTCGTCTGCTCCTGTACCCTCCTGTGTAAAACTAGTAGGGTAAGGCTTACCATGAGCTATGGGAAGGGAAAGCTCTCAGCCAGCTAACAGGAGTCAGCAGTCGTCTGCTCCTGTACCCACCTGTGTGTAAAACTAGTAGGGTAAGGCTTACCATGAGCTATGGGAAGGGAAAGCTCTCAGCCAGCTAACAGGAGTCAGCAGTCGTCTGCTCCTGTACCCTCCTGTGTGTAAAACTAGTAGGGTAAGGCTTACCATGAGCTATGGGAAGGGAAAGCTCTCAGCCAGCTAACAGGAGTCAGCAGTCGTCTGCTCCTGTACCCTCCTGTGTGTAAAACTAGTAGGGTAAGGCTTACCATGAGCTATGGGAAGGGAAAGCTCTCAGCCAGCTAACAGGAGTCAGCAGTCGTCTGCTCCTGTACCCTCCTGTGTGTAAAACTAGTAGGGTAAGGCTTACCATGAGCTATGGGAAGGGAAAGCTCTCAGCCAGCTAACAGGAGTCAGCAGTCGTCTGCTCCTGTACCCACCTGTGTGTAAAACTAGTAGGGTAAGGCTTACCATGAGCTATGGGAAGGGAAAGCTCTCAGCCAGCTAACAGGAGTCAGCAGTCGTCTGCTCCTGTACCCACCTGTGTGTAAAACTAGTAGGGTAAGGCTTACCATGAGCTATGGGAAGGGAAAGCTCTCAGCCAGCTAACAGGAGTCAGCAGTCGTCTGCTCCTGTACCCTCCTGTGTGTAAAACTAGTAGGGTAAGGCTTACCGTGAGCTATGGGAAGGGAAAGCTCTCAGCCTGCTAACAGGAGTCAGCAGTCGTCTGCTCCTGTACCCTCCTGTGTGTAAAACTAGTAGGGTAAGGCTTACCATGAGCTATGGGAAGGGAAAGCTCTCAGCCAGCTAACAGGAGTCAGCAGTCGTCTGCTCCTGTACCCTCCTGTGTGTAAAACTAGTAGGGTAAGGCTTACCATGAGCTATGGGAAGGGAAAGCTCTCAGCCAGCTAACAGGAGTCAGCAGTCGTCTGCTCCTGTAACAACCTGAGTAAAAAAAAAACAACTTGAGCTTGAGTGCATATTCGTGGTGATTGAACAAACCTCAAATCACTACCTCAAGATATCATCGTTATCATTGTGCACTGTAGCTTTCACATTAGTGTTAGCAGCAACATCAAGCTGGTTATCAATATCGTTTGTCTGTCTTCAGACAGATATTTTGCTCATTTCGGCGGGAAGGGGGGGGGGGAGGAATGGTGCCCAACCACTTGGACGGTCGGGGATTGAACGCAGACCTGCATGAAGCGAGACCGTCGGTCTACCCTCCAGCCCAATTGGATCGGGAGAGGGGAGGGAGGACTTCGATAAGTACAAGTTTCCCGTTTCCGATAGCGGGAATTACAGGCGGTTAGAGACGCGTGTTGTTTAACAAAGATGGTCATGGCCTCATCCACTGGATGAGTGCTTGGGCTCAACCACTGGATGAGTGCTTGGGCTCATCCACTGGATGAGTGCTTGGGCTCATCCACTGGATGAGTGCTTGGGCTCATCCACTGGATGAGTGCTTGGGCTCATCCACTGGATGAGTGCTTGGGCTCATCCACTGGATGAGTGCTTGGGCTCATCCACTAGAGAGCTACCTGGTGGATAGATTTAATAAAATACAAAAAATGATTGTCAAAAAACAGGTAATTCTCATCAAAATTGTCTTGACAGCTTAATTGTGAATACAGTGTCACGTATTAATTAAATTTATGTTTCTTAAATCCTGCTCTGAAGGCTGAGTATATTGGGTATATTCGTAGTTTATAACTACGAACCTGTCCTTCCATAGCCACTTTTTCTGTTAGAATAAGATAGAAGAAGCTACTAGAAATTATTCCAGCTCTTCCAAATAACAAATCTTAGAGAAGTCTTACATAGCTACATACATATCTTACATAAGTGATATGTGGATGCAATGGATTTCATTTTATATCCACCGATAACTTAAAATAAGTTTTTTCGACAGTGTGGATTGTCTTGAAGGAATGTGCATTTTATCTTCAAGATTGGAGAGCATTTGGTCAGACGATTCCTGATTGCTGGCAGAGATCGTCTATTGGGTGGAAGTGTCTGCTGGACTGAATAGCCAAGTCGGTCGTTAAACAGGGATAAGACGTTTGAACTCCTTACTCTTGATGTCATTATCTGGAGTCCATTACTGAACTGCTCTCATTCGTCAACTACACCGTCTTTGAAGATTCTTGATGGGGGCAGCAGGGTGCTTCCTGTATCACTCTCTCTCTGTGTCTCTGTCTCTGTCTGTGTCTGTCTCTGTGTCTGTCTCTGTGTCTGTCTCTGTCTCTGTCTCTGTCTCTGTCTCTGTCTCTGTCTGTGTGTCTGCCTGTCCTGTCCTGTCTCTCTCTCTCTCTCTCTCTCTCTCTCTCTCTCTCTCTCTCTCTCTCTCTCTCTCTCTCTCTCTCTCTCTCTCTCTCTCTTTAGAGTAAATAATTATTAAAGCGTATTAAATTTAGCGACTTTTCAAGTTTATGTTCACGTTTTAAGATTTTGTTGACTGGTTAGTGTTGTAAATTTCTAAACAAATCCACAACGTCCGTGACTATAAATTTATGTTCAAATGTTGCTAGGACACAAATATTAAATAGTTCATTTGTAGTGAACCTGTTATAATGATTCTGTATTTAGCTCCTAAGAATTTCTGGAGAACATATTCTTGTAACATAGCCTTTCAAGTCATAATACTTAATTCTGTCATCCCACAACACTTGACAACATTCCTTTGTTCTTCTGTTTTTTTTTTTTGAGATATATACAAGAGTTGTTACATGGTTGTAGAGCCACTAGTACGCGTAGCGTTTCGGGCAAGTCCTTAATCCTATGGTCCCTGGAATACGATCCCCTGCCGCGAAGAATCGTCTTTTCATCCAATTACACATTTTACTGTTGCGTTAAACAGAGGCTACAGTTAAGGATTTGCGCCCAGTAAATCCTCCCCGGCCAGGATACGAATCCATGACATAGCGCTCGCGGAACGCCAGGCGAGTGTCTTACCACTGCACCACGGAGACTGCTAATATATATATGCTGCTTTGATATATCTTCACCTCTTTGTCTCTCTCTCTTTGGACGGTAGAGCGACGGTCTCGCTTCATGCAGATCGGCGTTCAATCCCCCACCGTCCAAGTGATTGGGCACCATTCCTTCCCCCGTCCCATCCCAAATCCTTATCCTGACCCCTTCCCAGTGCTATATAGTCGTAATGGCTTGGCGCTTTCCCTTGATAATTCCTTCCTTCTCTCTTTCTACGAATGGACTTTAATTTTAACTTCAGATTAGCAAACGGTGACCTACGTATGTTTATCGCTGCATCTTAGTGATTTTTTTAGTAGTCCTTTCTTTCGACGTTTTGATTTTTCATGCTGATAATCTCACGTTAGAAAGTTTACTACTTATGTGTACACTAACTTTGCTCCCCACGTGTTCAGGTATACCACTCGTTTCTTCCCTCCCAATCAATTTGTGACTGAAATCTCCCATGATTATGAATTTTTTGTTCTGCTAGAAAATTTTGAGTGGACTTTTTATGATATTTATTATAGTTTGATTTATTTAGGTCTTGGCTTGGGGCTCCTAGTGTAGTGTTTCACAACCGGGGTTGTGTAAGGGTAAAAAGGTTGGGAAAGGCTCTTTAAGTGTTTGATAAATAAGAAATAACAACTTAGTCTTTTTCCCTACAACTGGTCTCATAATAAATTTTTCAGTCTGTACATTTGTACAAAGTGACATTCCTGGAATGTCACTTTGATCACATTTTGAGTCCCTCTTTTGGGAATTCTTTTTGGGGGGGATCTCTTTCTGCTGGACGTCTGTTTTGTTTACTTTGTGATCTGGTAGCCTCTGGAAAACAATCTGTAATGATTGTCTATAACCTCGGCTTCTAGCTCGAATGTTGTTTATTTTTGAAGATAGCGTGAGGAATAAGAGACAAGGGAAGGAGGAATAAGAGAAAGCAGAAGAAGAGGAGAGGATGTAGTAGTGAAAAGACGTGTGTGAGATAGTGAAAGTAGTTGAAAATTTATTAAAAAAGATAAGAGAGAACAGAAGTATGCTAACTTAGTTGTCTATGGGGATCAAGATCTAGCTCTATCTAGGGCCCTCGCCTCATAATGGGAGCAAGATCTAGCTCTATCTAGGGCCCTCGCCTCATAATAGGAGCAAGATCTAGCTCTATCTAGGGCCCTCGCCTCATAATGGGAGCAAGATCTAGCTCTATCTAGGGCCCTCGCCTCATAATGGGAGCAAGATCTAGCTCTATCTAGGGCCCTCGCCTCATAATGGGAGCAAGATCTAGCTCTATCTAGGGCCCTCGCCTCATAATGGGAGCAAGATCTAGCTCTATCTAGGGCCCTCGCCTCATAATAGGAGCAAGATCTAGCTCTAGGGGCCTCGCCTCATAATGGGAGCAAGATCCAGTTCTATAAAGAGCCTCGCCTCGTACCCATTGTATCTGAATGCTCTCTGTGATTCCACGCAGAACTTGCTTATATTTCCTTACAACTCTCAGGCTTAGCTGTGTTCTTAACTTCCACCTGTGTTCTCTTGCTTGTTTCCCCTCACTTGGGTATGTCTATTCTCTTTCCACCTTACTTATTTCCCAGAATATCTTGTATGTTGGGATCATGTCGACTCTTGGCCTTCTCTCTCTCTCTCGTAATGTCGTTAATTTTACGTAACCTATTCTCATAACTCGGTTATCTTGTTGTGGGTAGCGGTTGTGTTGTGAAACTTTGAACATTACCAGTTTTCTTAATGTTCTCTACTAGAGAACATTAAGTTGCTATGATACGACCCTTGGACTACGTATCCCGAGTGCTGTCTACTCAGCCGTCAGACCCTTTGTATGTGTGTTTGTGTGTGGTGCGGGTGATAACGTGTGTGTGTGTGTATTTAGATTAATGTGTGTTTACAGGGCTTGTGATTACAGTGTGTATAGGTTAAAATGTTACCCTTGCATATAGATATCTAATGAATAAGTATACTTATAAATAAAATTGGAACTGATAAAAGGCCACGAAAGCTTTAACTGCCATAATTTGTTATAAGCTTATTATAAAAACACCTGACACGGTTTTTTTTTTTAAAACACGTTAATATCGTGACACGTTTTAGCATCAGGAAATACGTATCAAGTCGTCAGAGATTTTGTATGCGACGCAGTTAACGGAGAGAGATAAAATCTAAGCTTTCCTCTTGGTTATTGGCGGTTGTGGAGGACGAAGTGGCGAGAAACTAACATAACCGGAATGGAATTCGGAGCGAAGCACCGTTAGTGTTGGTGGAAGGGACCCACAAATTGCTAAGGCCGCGTTTAGACGCCACAATGACTTAGGCTCTTCAGTGAAAATGGTTCTCGTTTATGATGTCTTTTGTGGTTAGTGGTGGGAATTGTGTTCCTGTGGTTAGTGGTGGGAATTGTGTTCCTGTGGTTAGTGGTGGGAATTGTGTTCCTGTTGTTAGTGGTGGGAATTGTGTTCCTGTGGTTAGTGGTGGGAATTGTGTTCCTGTGGTTAGTGGTGGGAATTGTGTTCCTGTGGTTAGTGGTGGGAATTGTGTTCCTGTGGTTAGTGGTGGGAATTGTGTTCCTGTGGTTAGTGGTGGGAATTGTGTTCCTGTGGTTAGTGGTGGGAATTGTGTTCCTGTGGTTAGTGGTGGGAATTGTGTTCCTGTGGTTAGTGGTGGGAATTGTGTTCCTGTGGTTAGTGGTGGGAATTGTGTTCCTGTGGTTAGTGGTGGGAATTGTGTTCCTGTGGTTAGTGGTGGGAATTGTGTTCCTGTGGTTAGTGGTGGGAATTGTTCCTGTGGTTTGTTATGGTGGAGCCTGGGGCTACCATGGTATTAGGGGGGGCCACACCACCATGGTATGGGGGGGAGGCCACACCACCATGGTATGGGGGGGAGGCCACACCACCATGGTATGGGGGGGAGGCCACACCACCATGGTATGGGGGGGAGGCCACACCACCATGGTATGGGGGGGGAGGCCACACCACCATGGTATGGGGGGGGAGGCCACACCACCATGGTATGGGGGGGGAGGCCACACCACCATGGTATGGGGGGGAGGCCACACCACCATGGTATGGGGGGGAGGCCACACCACCATGGTATGGGGGGGAGGCCACACCACCATGGTATGGGGGGGGGAGGCCACACCACCATGGTATGGGGGGGAGGCCACACCACCATGGTATGGGGGGGAGGCCACGCCACCATGGTATGGGGGGAGGCCACACCACCATGGTATGGGGGGGAGGCCACACCACCATGGTATGGGGGGGAGGCCACACCACCATGGTATGGGGGGGAGGCCACACCACCATGGTATGGGGGGCCCCGGAGCTCAACTATAGCACTATACTCTCTCAAGTGGAGGTGGAAATCAAGTGGAGGAAATAGTGGAGATCACTGTAGTGGAGGAAGATCACTCTGGACTTTCATGAGTGATTAGAATTTGATTTATATACTTCCTGAAAGTTGAGAGGCAATGTCCTGGGGGCCAGATTCACGAAGCAGTTACGCAAGCACTTACGAACCTGGGGTCCAGATTCACGAAGCAGTTACGCAAGCACTTACGAACCTGGGTCCAGATTCACGAAGCAGTTACGCAAGCACTTACGAACCTGGGGTCCAGATTCACGAAGCAGTTACGCAAGCACTTGCGAACCTGGGGTCCAGATTCCCGAAGCAGTTACGCAAGCACTTGCGAACCTGGGGTCCAGATTCCCGAAGCAGTTACGCAAGCATTTATGAACCTGAGGGCCAGATTCACGAAGCAGTTACGCAAGCACTTACGAACCTGGGTCCAGATTCACGAAGCAGTTACGCAAGCACTTACGAACCTGGGGTCCAGATTCACGAAGCAGTTACGCAAGCACTTAGGAACCTGGGGTCAGATTCACGAAGCAGTTACGCAAGCACTTACGAACCTGGGGTCAGATTCCCGAAGCAGTTACACAAGCACTTACGAAACTGTACATCTTTTCTCAATCTTTGGCGGCTTTGTTTACAATTATTAAACAGTTAATGAGCCCCGAAGCACCAGGAGGCTGTTTATAACAATAACAACAGTTGATTGGCAAGTTTTCATGCTTGTAAGTTGTTAAATAAATGTAACCAAAGCCGTCAAAGATTGAGGAAAGACGTACACGTTCATAAGTACTTGCGTAACTGCTTCGTGAATCTGGACCCCAGGTTCGTAAGTGCTTGCGTAACTGCTTCGTGAATCTGGCCCCAGGATCTGTGCTTAGTGTTCGAAACACAGCACCGTTAACAGCCCGTCCTCCAAACAAAGACCCCCAAAGACCATTCCATCCACCCGCCAAACCCTCAGCTGTTTATAAATGAAAAACGGTTTACACACGACTCGCAACTGCTGACGTTCGAACACTTCCGGAACAAGTGCTTCACTGACGACTTGTGTTCGAACCACAACACTGTAAACAGCCCGTCCTCCAAACAAAGATCCAAAAGTGATTCCACGCACCCGCCCAACCCCCTGTTTATGAATGAAAAGCGGTTTACACACGACTCGCAACTGCTGACATTCGAACACTTCCGGAACAAGTGCTTCACTGACGACTTGTGTTCGAACCACAACGCTGTAAATGCTTCACCCACGTACTACAAATACAAATAATCGCCAACAGAACCTAAACACCTAACCTAACCTATGCCTAAATATGCACAATGTTAATATATAATGATTTACATTTGAGAAGTTCTGTCTTGAATAAACAATGTTAAAATTGGTGATTCTTTGGGGTCGACCGCTGGATGGAATGGACTTGGTCTGAGGACGGGTTGCAGTTAAACTTTCATCTTGAGTTCTAAAACTTCAGATAAATGTCAATAGAACCTGAACAACTATCATATCTGCTTAACTATTAACAGTTCCAATATATAGCTAAATTGATTTGCATTTGAGAAAATGTCTTTTGGGTCGACCCGAAGCATCCATACTGAGACACAATTCCTAGAAATAAACTACAAGAATTAAATGCAATTCCCAGTTATCACAATATCAAAGTCTACCATTGAATCAACGTTATTCTTGGATATTGTACCACTGGGAATTAAGCTTAAGATAATGTTTAAAAGGCCTAAATTATCGTGGAACAGACTATAAGGATTAACACGGCAATTAACTGGTCTTGCAATTCCATCTCTCTTTAGTGTTTGAGCTTAATTCCCTACTGTGTAATTAATGACTTTTGCCAATGTTTTATTCATGGAGTTAAGAGGTGGGCGAGCGTATGTGAGTGAATGTGAGGGAGTGAGAGAATGGCGAGTGCGTGCGTGCGTGTGTGTATTCACCTAGTTGTATTCACCTAGTTGTATTCACCTAGTTGAGTTTGCGGGGGTTGAGGTCTGTTCTTTCGGCCCGCTTCTCAACGGTCAATTAACTGTTACTAACTACATTTTTTTTCCACGCCACACACCCCAGGAAGCAGCCCGTGACAGCTGTCTAACTCTGAGGTACCTATTTACTGCTAGGTAACAGTTGCATCAGGGTGAAAGAAACTCTGCCCATTATTTTTCGCCGGCGCCGGGAATTGAACCCGCGTCACAGGATTAAGTGTCCAGCACGCTATCCACATAGCCACCGGCGCCCCAGACGCATGTGTGTGTGTACTCACCTAGTTGTGTTTGCGGGGGTTGAGCTCTGCTCTTTTGGGCCGCCTCTCAACTGTCAATCAATCAATATATATATGTACTCACCTATTTGTGCTTACGGGGGTTGAGCTTTGTCTCTTTGGTCCCGCCTCTTAACTGGTGAGATTGTGTGTGTGTGTGTGTGTGTGTGTGTTTATATGTGTGTGTGTGCGCGCGCGTGTGTGTGTGTGTGTGTGTGTGTGTGTGTGTGTGTGTGTGTGTGCGTGTGTGTGTGTGTGCGCGCGTGTGTGTGTGTGTTTATGTGTGTGTGTGTTTGTGTGTGTATGTGTATACGAGTGATAAGTAACAAGAAAATACATCTTCCTGTATCAAACTAATGATGATTTTCTTGGTGAACTTGGAGTAGGAAGTATAGTGTTGCATGCAGATCACGAGTGAGCCAACACCCAACTCATCTGCCTACACTAATTTAAGTGTGAGCAGCTGTGTCACTTCACACGCTGCCTCTCTCTCATATCTCGTTCATCCCCGCGGGAAAATGTCACCAAATATTCTGCCAAATCTTTCTTCACGTTCTTCATATACAAACTGCATATTTATTACCACAATTTGTCATCTTTATCTGTCAGTAATGCTTTCTTCCAATACTTGTTTCCAGTCTTGGGAACAAAAGGAATTCCAGTCATGTGGTCTTACGTCCCCTGGTGTATGTGAATAATTTTGTTTCTAGATAGAGTACTCGGGTCGATCCAGTACGTAAGGTCGCCACGAGACAGACGGGAGACATCTCCCGTCACACAGGATACAGTCGCACCTCCACAGATCTCCAGTATCATCTATTGATACTGGAAATGGCTCAAAAGGGCCACCACTTATGGGCTATTCATGCCCGTGCCACCTTTTGGGTGGCTTAATCTCTATCTCTCTCTCTCTCTCTCTCTCTCTCTCTCTCTCTCTCTCTCTCTCTCTCTCTCTCTCTCTCTCTCTCTCTCTCTCTCTCTCTCTCTCTCTCTCTCTCTCTCTCTCTCTCGCCACGAGCAGCAAAATAGGGCTGAGAAGAAAGTCTTAAGGCCTATGCCATATCGTAGAAAAGGTCGCAATAGGGGGCCGACCTCCTTTTAGCGGGAACACTAAACAATATCCTACCATCCCGCTCATGTTGGTCACCGACCCTTCACCATTCATCATGCAAAGTAGGATGTTTTAAATTCCAGACCAGTGTCTTAATATTGTCAAACAACGCGACGGTGACGAAGTTCCAACCATGATCACGGGTTGCAAACTTGCACCACTGACCCAGTTTTCCAGCAAAATTGCCCAAGTGTTGTCGAAAATTCATCCACTTTGTCGTGTCTCGACGCTTCAAAGTTAGACGAGAGAGTTGAGCTCCGTCGTTTCCGTGATAAAGTGAGTTCTTCATGAAAGTGAATGATGCCGTTTGAGAGATAGATACGACCTAAACCCATATTGATATAGGGAGTACCACCTCTGGCTGGAAGAAAGGGGGACCCATAGCCTCGGAGGAAACCACACACAACGCATTGGAGGGAATGTAGGTCCCCTCCAATACAGTTTGTGTGCTTTTCTCCTACCATCCCCTTCCTAGAACGTGGCATATAATTGTGTATGTGTGTGTGTGTGTGTGTGTGTGTGTGTGTGTGTGTGTGTGTGTGTGTGTGTGTGTGTGTGTGTGTGTGTGTGTGTATGTAATGTGTGTGTGTGTATATGTAATGTGTGTGTGTATATGTAATGTGTGTGTGTATATGTGTGTGTGTGTGTGTGTGTGTGTATGTATGTATGTATAATATATATATATATATATATATATATATATATATATATTAGGTTACATATGAGACCTCTTTAGGTACCTGGGTGTTAGTCAGCTGTCACGGGCTGCTTCCTGGGGGTGGAGGCCTAGTCGAGGACCGGGCCGCGGGGACGCTAAGCCCCGAAATCATCTCAAGATAACAGAGATCTTGTAGTGATGATACAGGGACACCTCATGTGTGTCAATATTGTTGGAGCTTTGTACTTGGCACTTAAAGTTGGTTTGATATATATTTTGGGTTATCTTGAGGTTATCTTGAGATGATTTCGGGGCTTAGCGTCCCCGCGGCCCGGTCCCCGACCAGGTCTCCTTATTGTTAAACACACCAGGAAGCAGCCCGTAGCAGCTGTCTAACTCCCAGGTACCTATTTACTGCTAGGTGAACAGGGGCATCAGGGTGAAAAATTCTGCTCATTTGTTTCCGCCTCCATCGGGGATCGAACCAAGAACCTCAGGACTACGAATCCCGAGCGCTGTCCACTCAGCTGTCAGGCCCCTGTAGCAGAGAGAGGTTGGGGAGAGAGAGTTTACAGTTCCCAATATCGAATTAGGTAACAGAGGCATCAGGGTGAAAGAAACTCTGCCCATTATTTCTCGCCGGCACTGGGAATTGAACCCGGGTCGGCGCCGGGAATTGAACCCGGGTCGGCGCCGGGAATTACTGATATAGTCAATATCCACCTCGTCCTCTGGAATTGACTCAACGGATAGATAATGATGTACTAACTTGCCCGAACCTAACCGATGGATCCAGGCAGAAAAACGTGATTGAGAGCCGCTGTGATTTATAATACATCATATTCTATCCGGTGGGGGATTTTGTCATGAAAATGCGATATATTAATAGAGAGAACAGGTTCTTGATGGGTGATACCATGTTTGATAACAATCTATTATATGAAAACAGTTGAATTCTGTAAAAAAAAAAGATTTAATTGGCGTGAATTATTCTATATAATGTTTCTAAAGTCTGGCTCAAGGTCGGTGGATGTTGACCAGACCACACACTAGAAAGTGAAGGGACGACGACGTTTCGGTCCGTCCTGGACCGAAGTCGATTGTGTCGATTGATACCATTCACACTCGACTTGAGAATGGTCCAGGACGGACCGAAACGTCGTCGTCCCTTCACTTTCTAGTGTGTGGTCTGGTCAACATATTTCAGCCACGTTAATGTGACTCCTCGCCTGCACTCAGTGGGTGGTAATCGCAGGTGGTGATATAGCACTGTAAAGTGCACCATCTTGAATTGTTCTACCTTTAATGTATGTAAAATGTATATTTTAAAAAAGGTTTATAAGAAATAAACTGACATATATCGCAGTTAAGCCTGAGGAGGTGCAAGAATGCCCGTTGGACTCTGATTGTTAATGTCTCTTTGTTTCAACAAGAGCAGTTATTGAGGTCATGAAATGGTATCGAACTTGCGTCTCTGGGCTCCCCTGAACTTGTAGATTCATCCAGTTAGTATGATTTTCCTTTTTATTCATGTTGAGGAATCGTTTGAGGACACTGATGCATTAAACAGTGATGTACTTGGTATATTTAATATATCAAAATCAGCCATTTCAGACCATCTTAACAGGAAATGTGGTATGTTTCATTCTAGTTTATTAAAGACTTGTGTGAATCGCTAATTGGTTTTACGTCTGGAGTTGGACTGGGGCAGTTCAGTGTTCGCTAATTGGTTTTACGTCTGGAGTTGGACTGGGGCAGTTCAGTGTTCGCTAATTGGTTTTACGTCTGGAGTTGGACTGGGGCAGTTCAGTGTTATCTTCAGCCTCGTTCTGACAGTTCCAGCGACGGTGCTGGAACCAATCGTAATGTAGTTTGCCTTTCCAGTGGAGACTTTCGGGGCCGTGGAGAGGAGGGGGGAACAACCTGCATTATTTGAACGTATTTGATTTCATTCGACAAATTCCTTTATTGTACTTGTGTAGAACACTCTTTACCACTTATTACGTTATTCTGATAGTTCAGTTCCCTTCAGTAAATTTTTATCCAACATGTTTGATGACAAACAAGCTTGGTGTTGGACTTAAGGCCTATCAACCTCTGGAGGGTTATTAAGGCCTATCAACCTCTGGAGGGTTATTAAGGCCTATCAACCTCTGGAGGGTTATTAAGGCCTATCAACCTCTGGAGGGTTATTAAGGCCTATCAACCTCTGGAGGGTTATTAAGGCCTATCAACCTCTGGAGGGTTATTAAGGCCTATCAACCTCTGGAGGGTTATTAAGGCCTATCAACCTCTGGAGGGTTATTAAGGCCTATCAACCTCTGGAGGGCTATTAAGGCTTATCAACCTCTGGAGGGCTATTAAGGCTTATCAACCTCTGGAGGGCTATTAAGGCTTATCAACCTCTGGAGGGTTATTAAGGCTTATCAACCAACCTCTGGAAGGTTATTAAGGCCTATCAACAAACCTCTGGAAGGTTATTAAGGCCTATCAACAAACCTCTGGAGGATTATTAAGGCCTATCAACAAACCTCTGGAGGATTATTAAGGCCTATCAACAAACCTCTGGAGGATTATTAAGGCCTATCAACAAACCTCTGGAGGATTATTAAGGCCTATCAACAAACCTCTGGAAGGTTATTAAGGCCTATCAACCAACCTCTGGAAGGTTATTAAGGCCTATCAACCAACCTCTGGAAGGTTATTAAGGCTTATCAACCAACCTCTGGAAGGTTATTAAGGTCTATCAACCAACCTCTGGAAGGTTATTAAGGCCTATCAACCAACCTCTGGATGGTTATTAAGGCCTATCAACCAACCTCTGGAGGGTTATTAAGGCCTATCAACCAACCTCTGGAGGGTTATTAAGGCCTATCAACCAACCTCTGGAGGGTTATTAAGGCCTATCAACCAACCTCTGGAGGGTTAAGACCACCACAATACCTTACTGACCAACCAGTAATCACACTTTAGTCCTAAACATAGTCTAGGACTAAAAATAAATTCCCGGTGTACATTCCCCGAAAAATGTCACTTTTCTTTAACCAACTTTCAGCCAGTGACAATATCAGACAATCTAGAAGATTTTCACGAACATCATAAAATGTACGTTTGTCTGTAGTGAGGAGAATATTAAGTGCGGATAAATAAGTGGATAAAAAGTGCCGCACAATCTTGAGGTTATCTTGAGATGATTTCGGGGCTTTAGTGTCCCCGCGGCCCGGTCCTCGACCAGGCCTCCACCCCCAGGAGCACAATCTTGAGGTTATCTTGAGATGATTTCAGGGCTTTTTAGTGTCCCCGCGGCCCGGTCCTCGACCAGGCCTCCACCCCCAGGAAGCAGCCCGTGACAGCTGACTAACTCCCGAGTACCTATTTACTGCTAGGTAACAGGGGCATTCAGGGTATTAAGTATTAAGTTTTCACAAGTATTAAGTTTTCGAGTGAAAGAACATTAGAGAATGGTGGAGCTGTTGACCAGACCACACACTAGAAATTGAAGGGACGACGACGTTTCGGTCCGTCCTGGACCATTCTCAAGTCGATTGTAAGGGGCTGATAAGCCTAATGTAAAAATGTACACAATGGAAGAATAATACAAACTGTAAGAATGCTATAGGCCTAACTAAAGACAATGGAGACGTGACAATCAGCTTATCAGAAACGTCGTCGTCCCTTCAATTTCTAGTGTGTGGTCTGGTCAACATACTTCAGCCACGTTATTGTGACTCATCGCCTGCCTGGTGGAGCTGCCATGTATTGTGGGTTTAATAGTAGGTGTATCGAGTCCTGAATTGCACCCTATTCAAAGTTTTGATGTTGCGCGGTATCGGAGAATGTTCCCAACTTGGAGGAAGTGTGACTAGCTAAAAAAATAGATAGTGCACAAAGTTGGAATTCGTGGCTTTTTCCTGTATTTTGTAACGCCTCTTGTCATGTCTCGAAATTATGTATCATAAATGGAATGTACATTAGTTATATTTTAAAGATGTTAATACGAAAAGGTCATTAATATATATCATTAGTTGAGTTGACAACGTGTTTAATTGTATTCGTCATATTTAATCACCAGCTTGATCTCAAATATAGCCGTTATTTGGTGTTGGATGTTCATCCACTTGGACTGGACGGTACAGCGCCGGCTTGGCTTCATGCAGGTCGGCGTTCGATCCCCGATGGCCCAAGGGGTTGGGCACCGTTCCTAAGCTAGTGATGGTCTGGCTCCTTTTAATGAGGACGACGGATTTGTATTAGAGGGAGAAGAGATTTATGATAGTCATATATTAACTAAAGTAACTAATTTATTTCACTTATACCTACGTTCACGGTTTCTGGGAATTGTCTTGACAAAGTGTCATATACTTAGCTATAAAATAACTTGACGAGGGGCCAGGACTTGACGTGGGGGGGTCCAGGACTTGACGTGGGGGGTCCAGGACTTGACGTGGGGGTCCAGGACTTGACGTGGGGGGGTCCAGGACTTGACGTGGGGGGGTCCAGGACTTGACGTGGGGGGGTCCAGGACTTGACGTGGGGGGTCCAGGACTTGACGTGGGGGGGTCCAGGACTTGACGTGGGGGGGTCCAGGACTTGACGTGGGGGGGTCCAGGACTTGACGTGGGGGGGTCCAGGACTTGACGTGGGGGGGTCCCAGGACTTGACGTGGGGGGTCCAGGACTTGACGTGGGGGGTCCAGGACTTGACGTGGGGGGTCCAGGACTTGACGTGGGGGGTCCAGGACTTGACGTGGGGGGTCCAGGACTTGACGTGGGGGGTCCAGGACTTGACGTGGGGGTCCAGGACTTGACGTGGGGGGGTCCAGGACTTGATGTGGGGGTCCAGGACTTGACGAGGGGTCAAGGACAGACTAAAAACAGTTACTGTCATCTCGTGTGTGTGTACTCACCTAGTTGTACTCACCTAGTTGTGTCTGCAGGATCGAGCATTGACTCTTGGATCCCGCCTTTCGAGCATCGGTTGTTTACAGCAATGACTCCTGTCCCATTTCCCTATCATACCTGGTTTTAAAATTATGAATAGTATTTGCTTCCACAACCTGTTCCTGAAGTGCATTCCATTTTCCCACTACTCTCACGCTAAAAGAAAACTTCCTAACATCTCTGTGACTCATCTGAGTTTCAAGCTTCCATCCATATCCTCTCGTTCTGTTACTATTCCGTGTGAACATTTCGTCTATGTCCACTCTGTCAATCCCTCTGAGTATCTTATACGTTCCTATCATGTCCCCCCTCTCCCTTCTTCTTTCTAGTGTCGTAAGGCACAGTTCCCTCAGGCGCTCCTCATACCCCATCCCTCGTAGCTCTGGGACGAGTCTCGTTGCAAACCTCAGAACCTTTTCCAGTTTCATTATATGCTGCTTCAGATTGGAACTACATGATGAGGCGGCATACTCTAAGACTGGCCTCACACTGTGTGTGTGTGTGTGGGGGGGGGGGGGGGGGGGCGGGGGATATGTAGGTGTGTGTATTCACGTATTTGTGCTTGCGGGGGTTGAGCTTTGCTCTTTCGACCCGCCCCTCTCTCCTCTCAATCAACTGTTACTACTAACTATTTCTTTAATACATACACACATCCCCAGGAAGCAGCCCGTAACAGCTGTCTAACTCCCAGGTACCTATTTAGTGCTAGGTATTAGGGGGCATCAGGGTGAAAGAAACTTTGCCCATTAGTTTCTGCCTGGTAAGAGAATCGAACCCGTGCCACAGGATTGTGGATGTGTAGAAGAATACATGTGTGTATGTAGGTGTGTGTGGGGGGGGGGGGGTGTTCAGCCCCGTTATTGTGACTTAATGGAAGTGATTACTAATATATTAAAAAAAAAAACAATTAGGCTCTTATAGAGACAATTGTAGAAAAACATAGAATCAAATTTAATAAAAAAAAAAAAAAGAATTTGACAAAAGCCAAATTTGACAAATTTATTGAATTTGACATAAAAGCCAGAATTTGACAAAAAAATAACAGAATTTGACATAATGCATTTCATTATCATTTCATAATGAAATGCATTGGCATCAGAAGTACATTATATCACAATCGATACATCAATTCCATTATTAAAATCCCAATAAATTTTTGCATTAATTGCATTCTACTGCTCAAACACCCAAAGATTAAATACCATAAAACAACACATAATTAGCAAAAGTGTTTAATGTAACTGGAAATGTGTGTCATAATATTCTTGTATTTCCAATACTCGCAGGAAACAATTCACGTAATTGTGAGCACTTTTTAGTCGCCTTCGATAAGCCATTACAAAAATTACTTGAAATTAAATGTAAATAGGAAATATATATAAGGGAAAATGAGTGAGAGAATTAGTGAGAATTAGAGTGAGAGAATTAGTGAGAATTAGAGTGAGAGAATTAGTGAGAATTAGAGTGAGAGAATTAGTGAGAATTAGAGAGAGAATTAGTGAGAATTAGAGAGAGAATTAGTGAGAATTAGAGAGAGAATTAGTGAGAATTAGAGAGAGAATTAGTGAGAATTAGAGAGAGAATTAGTGAGAATTAGAGTGAGAGAATTAGTGAGAATTAGAGTGAGAGAATTAGTGAGAATTAGAGTGAGAGAATTAGTGAGAATTAGAGTGAGAGAATTAGTGAGAATTAGAGTGAGAGAATTAGTGAGAATTAGAGTGAGAGAATTAGTGAGAATTAGAGTGAGAGAATTAGTGAGAATTAGAGTGAGAGAATTAGTGAGAATTAGAGTGAGAATATTAGTGAGAATTAGTGAGAATTAGAGAGAGAATTAGTGAGAATTAGAGAGAGAATTAGTGAGAATTAGAGAGAGAGAATTAGTGAGAATTAGAGAAAGAGAATTAGTGAGAATTAGAGAGAATTAGAGAGAGAATTAGTGAGAATTAGAGAGAGAGAATTAGTGAGAATTAGAGAGAGAGAATTAGTGAGAATTAGAGAGAGAGAATTAGTGAGAATTAGAGAGAGAGAATTAGTGAGAATTAGAGAGAGAGAATTAGTGAGAATTAGAGAGAGAGAATTAGTGAGAATGAATTAGTGAGAATTAGAGAGAGAATTAGTGAGAATTAGAGAGAATTAGTGAGAATTAGAGAGAGAATTAGTGAGAATTAGAGAGAGAATTAGTGAGAATTAGAGAGAGAATTAGTGAGAATTAGAGAGAGAGAATTAGTGAGAATTAGAGAGAGAGAATTAGTGAGAATTAGAGAGAGAATTAGTGAGAATTAGAGAGAGAGAATTAGTGAGAATTAGAGAGAGAGAATTAGTGAGAATTAGAGAGAGAATTAGTGAGAATTAGAGAGAGAATTAGAGAGAGAATTAGTGAGAATTAGAGAGAGAGAATTAGTGAGAATTAGAGAGAGAGAATTAGTGAGAATTAGAGAGAGAGAATTAGTGAGAATTAGAGAGAGAGAATTAGTGAGAATTAGAGAGAGAGAATTAGTGAGAATTAGAGAGAGAGAATTAGTGAGAATTAGAGAGAGAGAATTAGTGAGAATTAGAGAGAGAGAATTAGTGAGAATTAGAGTGAGAGATGGAGAGACTCTGATTAAGAGATTGATAAACAAACAGGTTTAGAAAGTTGTATATAAAAAAATAGAGATAAACGGTTAGAGAAACGAAATGTATAGATAGAAAATAAGAGAACGATTGGGCAGAAAGAACGAAATGGTCACAAAATTCAATTACAGAGCAATTTAAAGATAATGATACCGAGAATAAACAAATGAATAGAAGATTTAAATAAACGGGGAAAGAGGTAAAAAGATAAAACACATTATAAATCCCCTTTTTATATACATCCCCAGCAGAGGGCCGTCACCAACAGTCAGCTTGGTCCGCACTGATCAAGCACAGAGCTGAAAATCTGAGTATACAACGAAATCACATTATACCTCTCAAGACATTCCAGACCAATGGCATTGTAGTGAATATGTGGGCTTGCGGGGCGCTTCAAACAACAGCCTTATGAAACACGTTTGCACAAGACAAGCCTGGCCCCACGCAGGGCTTGAAGAGAAGAACACCAAGGAAACCCACAGGTATAATCCAGGTATAACCCAGCAGAATCTGGATAAAGTTGAGCATCTAAGCGAGAAATAAGTTGGAAATAAAGCAGTTTTCTGGTGGAAAATGGCGCGGCCCTCTATACAGAAGTCAAGATATACACGAGGTTAATACACATAGGACAGTGATGATTATGTATGGAGTAATCATGTCCATTTCACTGCTGTGAAAACATTCCTTGCAGTGCAAGGTAGACATGAACAGTAGCTGAATATTGTAGTCTTGGGGTAGATTTATTCATCCCTTCAAATATATACTGAAAGATGTCTTCTGCTTCTCGGTGTATATATATATATACATTGAGAGTATATTTTAGGCCTGGAATATATTCAAGACTAAAGTATACTTGCTGATTGGTCAGTAAGGTATACTCATGGCCCTCCAGCATCTTGAGGTTATCTTGAGATGATTTCGGGGCTTTAGTGTCCCCGCGGCCCGGTCCTCGACCAGGCCTCCACCCCCAGGAAGCAGCCCGTGACAGCTGACTAACTCCCAGGTACCTATTTACTGCTAGGTAACAGGGGCATTCAGGGTGAAAGAAACTTTGCCCATTTGTTTCTGCCTCGTGCGGGAATCGAACCCGCGCCACAGAATTACGAATCCTGCGCGCTATCCACCAGGCTACGAGGCCTCCCTAGCATATGCTAGGCCTTAACCTCAACACCAAACGTATTGGGTAGTAAGCTATTGCAGTGGCCTTAATAACCCATTCAGCGTCTAATGGGACTTAAGCCCAACACCAAACCAATTCTGTCATTGTAGTGCCATGAGCCATTTCATTGTACATATTCCTATTAAGTACACAACAGTATTGTGACAATCGCCAGTGTTGGCCGCAGCCAACATTATATATATAATATATATATATATAGAGTTGAAGTCATGACACTCATGAGGGGGGAGGGGAGGCAATGAGTTATGAGGGGTTGTCATGAGTAGAAAAAGAGAGATGATGATGAATGCGTCATTCATGACATTTGTGTATAATGCCGCGATAACATTAAAGGCGATACAGGTGCATATCGCGTCACCTGTATCAGACATGTGTTGGGCGGCAGTCGAGAAGCAGGTTAGCCTGCCCCGTGGAACAGTGGAGGGAAAGGAAGATGGTGAACAGGTTTAAACGGGTGAACAGGCTTCAACGGGTGAACAGGCTTCAACGGGTGTACAGGCTTCATTCAGCAGGTGAACAGGCTTCATTCAGCAGGTGGACAGGCTTCATTCAACAGGTGGACGGGTTTCATTCAACAGGTGGACGGGTTTCATTCAACAGGTGGACGAGTTTCATTCAACAGGTGGACGGGTTTCATTCAACAGGTGGACGGGTTTCATTCAACAGGTGGACGGGTTTCATTCAACAGGTGGACGGGTTTCATTCAACAGGTGGACGGGTTTCATTCAACAGGTGGACGGGTTTCATTCAACAGGTGGACGGGTTTCATTCAACAGGTGGACGGGTTTCATTCAACAGGTGGACGGGTTTCATTCAACAGGTGGACGGGTTTCATTCAACAGGTGGACGGGCTTCATTCAACAGGTGGACGGGCTTCATTCAACAGGTGGACGGGCTTCATTCAACAGGTGGACGGGCTTCATTCAACAGGTGGACGGGCTTCATTCAACAGGTGGACGGGCTTCATTCAGCAGGTGGACGGGCTTCATTCAGCAGGTGGACGGGCTTCATTCAGCAGGTGGACGGGCTTCATTCAGCAGGTGGACGGGCTTCATTCAGCAGGTGGACGGGCTTCATTCAGCAGGTGGACGGGCTTCATTCAGCAGGTGGACAGGCTTCATTCAAAAGGTGAACAAGTATCATCTGTTCTTTTCTACAATTCACGTTGGAAAAGCCCTGAATACGAGTGATACTCGTATAGTTTTCAGTCTCATTGGCTGGAAATGTTCAGAGTTTGCTCTTGACTATATAGATGGAACAGAGATGGAACAATAGAATAAAGGAGATGGAGAGCTCTGAATGGCTGGGGACAGCTGTCAATCTTTCTCGCTTTTCATGTCATTATTTCTGAAGTAATTGGAATGTGTTACCGTTAAATGCTATTGCTTTGTTTCCTTCCAGGAAAATCTTGTTGATATCTGATTGCAGTTGTAATTTTCATATTTTCATGTTAGCTGTAGTGGATGACATGAAACTTGAGTTGTATTCATGTCTGTGACTTCTACGAGCATGAGGGAGAGTAGTAGTGTGGATACTGTCTTGTAGTGTGTGTGGGAGAGACTGTGTCTTGTAGTGTGTGTGGGAGAGACTGTACCTTGTAGTGTGTGTGGGAGAGACTGTACCTTGTAGTGTGTGTGGGAGAGACTGTGTCTTGTAGTGTGTGTGGGAGAGACTGTGTCTTGTAGTGTGTGTGGGAGAGACTGTGTCTTGTAGTGTGTGTGGGAGAGACTGTGTCTTGTAGTGTGTGTGGGAGAGACTGTGTCTTGTAGTGTGTGTGGGAGAGACTGTGTCTTGTAGTGTGTGTGGGAGAGACTGTGTCTTGTAGTGTGTGTGGGAGAGACTGTGTCTTGTAGTGTGTGTGGGAGAGACTGTGTCTTGTAGTGTGTGTGGGAGAGACTGTGTCTTGTAGTGTGTGTGGGAGAGACTGTGTCTTGTAGTGTGTGTGGGAGAGACTGTGTCTTGTAGTGTGTGGGGGAGAGACTGTACCTTGTAGTGTGTGGGGGAGAGACTGTACCTTGTAGTGTGTGTGGGAGAGACTGTGTCTTGTAGTGTGTGGGGGAGACTGTGTCTTGTAGTGTGTGGGGGAGACTGTACCTTGTAGTGTGTGTGGGGGAGAGACTGTACCTTGTCTGGAATTTGACTGACTGCCAGTATTTTCTATCTGGTACAAAACGTACAATGCACCTCAATGTTATCTGCTGTACCATTAGTGTTCATGTTATAATCCCTCGCTCCACGGTCACGTACATCCTATACATTAGCAAATTGTGTGTATATGGTATATGTGCATTGTGGTGTGTTTCTGATGTCCTTGCACTTGTACCGTGATAGTAAAGTACTTGGGGGGGAAAAGCAAGATTTTCCCGCTCTAAAGCCATGTTGTAAAGCTCATTTTTTCATATATAAGTGATACAAGTTGTCTTGGAAACCCCATTTCAACAGCATTAATGGGGTTGAAATGGACACTACAGCCTCGACAACCCGAATGCAACTCGTCCTGTCCCGTTAATTGTTTCAAGCGTAGGTTAGACATATATAGGAATAGGATTGGATGGATAGAAATAGCTGCCTCGTATGGGCTAATAGGCCTTCTGTAGTTACCGTCATTCTTATGTTCTTCTCAACTCCCTACTTCTCCAGAGACCACAAAATGGTTTGAAAGTGATGTGGGATGTCTGAACGACCAGTCAGAAATGTCGCCTTTGAGTTTTAGGTCAATGACTAAAAGAAATTAAACTTCACGTTATCGTTCCGTCGAATATTGCAATTTCGGCTCTGATTTCGTGTACGATATCCAGACGACACGCTATCATATATCCTGAAGAAATATCCGCGTATGTATATATATATAATGTGTGTGTGTATACATATATACACATATATCAAGTTGCAAAGAAAGCTGTATATATATCAAATGGGGCGTTACTGATTCCTGTAAACAAGGAAGAGGTGGTGGATGGGTGACCATTCGAGCCCAATCGCAGCTTCGATCATTGACAACAGTGGGAGAGAGTTTAGGGGGAGTTACATCAGGAGTAGAACTGAATTCTCCAGTTCACTGGTCGGCGTTTGGTCCACGAGGAGTATTGTGTTTGGACGATGATAATGAGTGCTTCCTACCACTGTGGTCACTCCTCCTACCACTGTGGCCACTCCTCCTAGCACTGTGGCCACTCCTAGCACTGTGGCCACTCCTCCTAGCACTGTGGCCACTCCTCCTAGCACTGTGGCCACTCCTCCTAGCACTGTGGCCACTCCTCCTAGCACTGTGGCCACTCCTCCTAGCACTGTGGCCACTCCTCCTAGCACTGTGGCCACTCCTCCTAGCACTGTGGCCACTCCTCCTAGCACTGTGGCCACTCCTCCTAGCACTGTGGCCACTCCTCCTCCTACTACTACCACCACGGTGGCCACTCCTCAGGGGGGGGAGGAGGTTCAGGACAGAGGCGGAATGCTGGGAATGTGCCACTGCCTGCTCGCTCCTTCTCTGTCTCATCCAGGAAAAGATGGTGACAGTTATGGAGATAGACAGTGAGAGGGTAACACAAGAGTTTTTCCTACACAATTTTGATTGGTTAGTACATGTACTATATGTAGGCTGCTCTTGCGTGTGCTATATGTAGGCTGCTCTTGCGTGTATTATATGTAGGCTGCTCTTGCGTGTATTATATGTAGGCTGCTCTTGCGTGTATTATATGTAGGCTGCTCTTGCGTGTATTATATGTAGGTTGCTCTTGCGTGTATTATATGTAGGCTGCTCTTGCGTGTATTATATGTAGGCTGCTCTTGCGTGTATTATATGTAGGCTGCTCTTGCGTGTATTATATGTAGGCTGCTCTTGCGTGTATTACATGTAGGCTGCTCTTGCGTGTACTATATGTAGGTTGCTCTTGCGTGTGCTATATGTAGGCTGCTCTTGCGTGTGCTATATGTAGGCTGCTCTTGCGTGTGCTATATGTAGGCTGCTCTTGCGTGTATTATATGTAGGCTGCTCTTGCGTGTATTATATGTAGGCTGCTCTTGCGTGTATTATATGTAGGCTGATCTTGCTTGTATTATATGTGGCGCTGTAGGCTGCTCTTGCGTGTATTATATGTAGGCTGATCTTGCGTGTGCTATATGTAGGCTGCTCTTGCGTGTGCTATATGTAGGCTGCTCTTGCGTGTGCTATATGTAGGCTGCTCTTGCGTGTGCTATATGTAGGCTGCTCTTGCGTGAGCTGAACCTGGGGCCAGATTCACGAAGCAGTTACGCGAGCACTTACGAACATGTACATCTTTCCTCAATCTTTAACGGCTTTGGTTACATTTATTAAACACTTTACAAGCATGAAAACTTGCCAATCAACTGTTGTTATTGTTATATACAGCCTCCTGGTGCTTCGGAGCTCATTAACTGTTTAATAATTGTAAACAAAGCCGCCAAAGATTGAGAAAAGATGGACAGGTTCGTAAGTGCTTGTGTAACTGCTTCGTGAATCTGGCCCCAGGTTCGTAAGTGCTTGCGTAAGTGCTTCGTGAATCTGGCCCCAGGTTCGTAAGTGCTTGCGTAACTGTTAAGTGAATTGGTCCCTCTGGAGATTAAAGTCTAGTCTTACCTGAAGTATTTCTGCCCAAAACACTGATAAAAATCACAAGATCAAAGCATTACTTCTCAATGAAAGAAAGTAGATGTAATTTGTTTTAGTCATAAATGAAGATTTGTAGAAAATAAGATATGGAATTTATTTTAAAGGACAAATGACTGTTGACAAATCCTCAGTAACCAGCGTATTCAACCACCACCATCTCCAACTACCAACATCTCCAACCACCAGCATCAATACCCACCAGCAAACATGGAATTCTCAGCACCTTAGAGACTATACTAGCATAATCGAACACAATCATTCCGAACAATGGTTGTGTTCGGCATTACTCTGGCCGAACCACATTCTGAACCTCACATAGTTTGCCAACATTGCTAAGGTTGCTACCAATTACTGGGCTCTAATTGAAAACATTGTATCGAAAGCCAAAACTTTTTTAACCCAAAAAAAGCGACAAGAGGGATGCATTAAAATGCTTTGGATTTTTGCGTGAATTATTTAGGTTTATTACTTTAGTAATAGGGAGTACCCGGTAGTGCCCGGGGCAGTCTATAACTTGTAATCCCCCAGTCCCTTTCGCTTTGATGTCCATAGGGAATGGAAAGGATGGAGGAGGTAGAGGGATGGGGAGATGAAACTTAGGAAGAGGACCCCCCCAGTCCCGCTCTCTTCCTCCTTTTATCCCTATTTATCTCCCCGCCTTTCCCTATTGTCCCCTTTTCTCCCTCTTCCCTTCCCCTTCCCTTCCTTTCTCTTCCCCCATTCCGTCTGGCCTACAACCTCGAGCAGATATTTTCATTACTATATGCGTGTGCTATATGTAGGCTGCTCTTGCGTGTGCTATATGTAGGTTGCTCTTGCGTGTGCTATATGTAGGCTGCTCTTGCGTGTGCTATATGTAGGCTGCTCTTGCGTGTGCTATATGTAGGCTGCTCTTGCGTGTATTATATGTAGGCTGCTCTTGCGTGTGCTATATGTAGGCTGCTCTTGCGTGTATTATATGTAGGCTGCTCTTGCGTGTATTATATGTAGGCTGCTCTTGCGTGTATTATATGTAGGCTGCTCTTGCGTGTATTATATGTAGGCTGCTCTTGCGTGTGTTATATGTAGGCTGCTCTTGCGTGTATTATATGTAGGCTGCTCTTGCGTGTATTATAGTAGGCTGCTCTTGCGTGTACATGTAGGCTGCTCTTGCGTGTACTATATGTAGGTTGCTCTTGCGTGTATTATATGTAGGCTGCTCTTGCGTGTGCTATATGTAGGCTGCTCTTGCGTGTGATATATGTAGGCTGCTCTTGCGTGTATTATATGTAGGCTGCTCTTGCGTGTATTATATGTAGGCTGCTCTTGCGTGTATTATATGTAGGCTGCTCTTGCGTGTATTATATGTAGGCTGATCTTGCGTGTGCTATATGTAGGCTGCTCTTGCGTGTATTATATGTAGGCTGCTCTTGCGTGTGCTATATGTAGGCTGCTCTTGCGTGTGCTATATGTAGGCTGCTCTTGCGTGTATTATATGTAGGCTGCTCTTGCGTGTGCTATATGTAGGCTGCTCTTGCGTGTGCTATATGTAGGTTGCTCTTGCGTGTGCTATATGTAGGCTGCTCTTGCGTGTGCTATATGTAGGTTGCTCTTGCGTGTGCTATATGTAGGCTGCTGTACTATATGTAGGTTGCTCTTGCGTGTATTATATGTAGGTTGCTCTTGCGTGTATTATATGTAGGCTGCTCTTGCGTGTATTATATGTAGGCTGCTCTTGCGTGTATTATATGTAGGCTGCTCTTGCGTGTGTTATATGTAGGCTGCTCTTGCGTGTATTATATGTAGGCTGCTCTTGCGTGTATTATATGTAGGCTGCTCTTGCGTGAGCTATATGTAGGCTGCTCTTGCGTGTATTATATGTAGGCTGCTCTTGCGTGTGTTATATGTAGGCTGCTCTTGCGTGTATTATATGTAGGCTGCTCTTGCGTGTATTATATGTAGGCTGCTCTTGCGTGTGCTATATGTAGGCTGCTCTTGCGTGTGATATATGTAGGCTGCTCTTGCGTGTATTATATGTAGGCTGCTCTTGCGTGAGCTATATGTAGGCTGATCTTGCGTGAGCTATATGTAGGCTGATCTTGCGTGAGCTATATGTAGGCTGCTCTTGCGTGTATTATATGTAGGCTGCTCTTGCGTGAGCTATATGTAGGCTGATCTTGCGTGAGCTATATGTAGGCTGATCTTGCGTGAGCTATATGTAGGCTGATCTTGCGTGAGCTATATGTAGGCTGATCTTGCGTGAGCTATATGTAGGCTGATCTTGCGTGAGCTCAAACTGACGAGATCAAATAAGAATTTAACCTTTTAATTTACATGATATATATTTAATAAAGGCAAGATGTCTGTGAGCACTTATGATCTTGCTCCGAGGGGCCAGATTCACGAAGCACTTACGCAAGCACTTACGAACCTGGGGCCAGATTCACGAAGTAGTTACGCGAGCACTTACGAACCTGGGGCCAGATTCACGAAGTAGTTACGCGAGCACTTACGAACATGTACATCTTTCCTCAATCTTTAACGGCTTTGGTTACATTTATTAAACACTTTACAAGCATGAAAACTTGCCAATCAACTGTTGTTATTGTTATATACAGCCTCCTGGTGCTTCGGAGCTCATTAACTGTTTAATAATTGTAAACAAAGCCGCCAAAGATTGAGAAAAGATGGACAGGTTCGTAAGTGCTTGTGTAACTGCTTCGTGAATCTGGCCCCAGGTTCGTAAGTGCTTGCGTAAGTGCTTCGTGAATCTGGCCCCAGGTTCGTAAGTGCTTGCGTAACTGTTAAGTGAATTGGTCCCTCTTGAGATTAAAGTCTAGTCTTACCTGAAGTATTTCTGCCCAAAACTGTTAAAAATCACAAGATCAAAGCATTACTTCTCAATGAAAGAAAGTAGATGTAATTTGTTTTAGTCATAAATGAAGATTTGTAGAAAATAAGATATGGAATTTATTTTAAAGGACAAATGACTGTTGACAAATCCTCAGTAACCAGCGTATTCAACCACCACCATCTCCAACTACCAACATCTCCAACCACCAGCATCTCCAACCACCAGCATCTCCAACCACCAGCATCAATACCCACCAGCAAACATGGAATTCTCAGCACCTTAGAGACTACTAGCATAATCGAACACAATCATTCCGAACAATGGTTGTGTTCGGCATTACTCTGGCCGAACCACATTCTGAACCTCGCATAGTTTGCCAACATTGCTAAGGTTGCTACCAATTACTGGGCTCTAATTGAAAACATTGTATCGAAAGCCAAAACTTTTTCAACCCAAAAAAAGCGACAAGAGAAATGCATTAAAATGCTTTGGATTTTTGCGTGAATTATTTAGGTTTATAACTTTAGTAATAGGGAGTACCCGGTAGTGCCCGGGGCAGTCTATAGCTTGTTAATCCCCCAGTCCCTTTCGCTTTGATGTCCATAGGGAATGGAAAGGATGGAGGAGGTAGAGGGATGGGGAGATGAAACTTAGGAAGAGGACCCCCCCAGTCCCGCTCTCTTCCTCCTTTTATCCCTATTTATCTCCCCCGCCTTTCCCTATTGTCCCCTTTTCTCCCCCTTCCCTTCCCCTTCCCTTCCTTTCTCTTCCCCCATTCCGTCTGGCCTACAACCTCGAGCAGATATTTTCATTACTGAAGTTACCTTCACTTTCAAATTAAAAAGTCTAGGGACTCTGCCTGCCACATTTCACTAATTTAGAGGGTTTCATTTTTCGCCCTTACTCGCCTGTTAATGGGACTGACTCGTTGACTGGACGATAGAACGACGGCCTCGCCTTTTGCTGGTCGGAGTTCAATCCCCCGACCGTCCAAGTGGTTAGGCACCATTCCTTCCCTTCTACCCTAAATCCTTATCCTCATATATCTTCCAAGTGCTATATCGTCGCAATGGCTTAGTGCTTTCTCCTCATAATTTCCTTTAATTATAGGTGTGTCCTCTGAGTTAATACTGGGCTCAATATGCACTATATCTGACAGCCATTAGGTGACATCAAAGGGTTATATATAGTGCTATTAACTGCCATGGAGATTCTCGGATTCCCAGTTGAAAGAAGTGAGGGTTATCTTGGTTATCTTGATGATTTCGGGGCTTTAGTGTCCCCGCGGCCCGGTCCTCGATCAGGCCTCCACCTCCAGGAAGCGGCCCGTGACAGCTGACTAACACCCAGGTACCTATTTTACTGCTAGGTAACAGGAGCATAGTGACAGAAACTCTGCCCAATGTTTCTCGACGCCGGCGCCTGGGATCGAACCCGGGACCACAGGATCACAAGTCCAGCGTGCTGGCCGACCGGCTCCCAAGGGGAGGGGGGGGGCCAGGAGCTGATGTACAACCCTACACCAACCAATCAGCGTCTGCCACACCAAGAAAGGGTTGTTGTTGTTAAAATTCGCTACCTGGAACAAAAAATTCCAAGTAGCACGGGCTATGGTGACCCCCGTGACCAAGAAGGGGGTTCAGAGCAGGCAATCAGTGTAATGGCGGTGTGATCCAAAGGCCTCCTGACGCAGTGACCTCTCATACACTTCCCTCTGTGACCTCACAATTATGAGGCCTCATCACGTACTTACATTAGTCTCCCCCCTTCACCCTGAACTTCTCATTACGTTTTCTTTTTCCCACAGGCATTTTCTTCGCCACATTCTTCCTCTGAACATGTCTCCTCATCTCTCTTGAAAGTTAGAAATTGTCAAGTCTTTTTCTTTCAATATCAGTTCACTGTCGACATTTTTCGTGATCGGTTCACGAAAATCGATATATTCGACAATTGTTATATTCGACAATTGTTATATTCGACAATCGGGATATTCGACCTACCTAAGATGAGCTAGGCCGACCTAAGATGAGCTAGGCCGACCTGAGATGAGCTAGGCCGACCTGAGATGAGCTAAGCCGACCTGAGATGAGCTAGGCCGACCTGAGACGCACTATGCCGAGCTGAGATGAGCTATGCCGAGCTGAGATGAGCTATGCCGAGCTGAGATGAGCTAGGCCGACCCGAGAGATGAGCTAGGCGGCACTGTTGTACTGTGTGGAGCATCATGTGGTCGTCATAGCAACGCAGCATCACCCAGCGTGCCGTTACTAAGATGTGACTTCTGAGGATGGGGGAGGCGGCCTTTTGGGTCTCGAGTAAAGCCAGTTCGATTCCCTTCGTGTTTACAAGATGTTGTGCTGGCGAAAGGGATGGAAGGACGAACGGGGGCGAAGATTTAGCGGGGGGAAAAGTATTTTAAAAAAATGTTATACTTAGGTACAAGTTTTAGCGAAAGGTGGGTGGGTGGGGGGAGATAATGGAGATTTTAGGGGGGAAAAGGGGGATGTTGGTGGGGATTAAATGGGGGTGGAGAAAATGGGATACTCAGCTAAGGGAACGTGAATGAATCTAGTGAATAATTTAGAGGGACCCCCTGGTTCATAACAGAGTATCTTCTATAAATTATTTATTAGGGGCTAGGGATGGCTCCCAGAGTACTGGGTAGGAGGCTGACCCATTGTACAACGGGAGTGTGGGCCTACAACACTGGTGTTGTGGTGTATAGTGTTGTGATGTATGGTGTTGTGATGTATGGTGTTGTGATGTATGGTGTTACGAAGTCTGGGGGGGTAGTGATGTCGGGTACTAATCCAAAATCAGAAACAAATGGTTTCTTTGCATTTTATATATTTCCTTTTCTGAGGTTATGGCTCTCTACAATTGCACCAGAGATGATGCCCTCATTATAACTCATCATATACAAAATGCTATGTATTATATCCCCTCAAATATATATATATATACAACAATCTCGGTTTAATGTATTGAGCAATTCTAACTTTGTTTCCTCTAGTTTAACTTATCAACAAACTATACTCCTATTTGCTATCGTTATCCCAGAGTTTAACCGTTAGTTAAACTCTGGGTTATCATAGATATACACACCACTGATAGCTCGGTTTGGTATTGGGCTTAATCACCTGGAGGGTGATTAAGGCTTCAATAATAGTTAACTGATGAATCAGTAAGTATATTTTAACCATCAACATACTCCACAGAATTAAAGTAAAATCAGCGTATATACGAAAATCGGATATAATTCTTGAATATACCATACCATGTATACACCTCGCGAATAACTACTGATAACACGAAGTGAAATTTTAATTGTTCTATATACACACGTGGTATACTAAACATTAACGAGGATATAAACTGTCATGTGTGTGTGTCTTGACGGCTGGGAATCGTTAGCGGAACGGACTCGTCGCGGTCATTAAGACAATCTCACACCAGTACCAGGTGACGACTCGTCTTGAGTAGAGTACCACATTGGATTATCACCACTAAGACGGCAGAGATAAGACTCTCCAGTCCACTTTGCGTGGGTGGCAGATGCTCTCTCGTTCACTTTGCGTGGGTGGCTGCCGCTCTCTCGTTCACTTTGCGTGGGTGGCAGATGTTCTCTCGTTCACTTTGCGTGGGTGGCAGACTCGCTCTCGTTCACTTTGCGTGGGTGGCAGATGCTCTCTCGTTCACTTTGCGTGGGTGGCAGATGCTCTCTCGTTCACTTTGCGTGGCACTTTGCGTGGGTGGCTGCCGCTCTCTCGTTCACTTTGCGTGGGTGGATATGGCGTTCGCGTTCACTTATCCTGTATACAAGCTTCTTGGTGAATGAAGTTTCAGTTTGTCGGGGATGAAACGTTTCGCCAGATTCCGTAAGACGATCTCCAGCTTTAGCCAGCTTCAAATTTGAAGCTGGGTGCTGAGCTGAGGGTGAGAAGCTGAGCTGAGGGTGAGAAGCTGAGCTGAGGGTGAGAAGCTGAGCTGAGGGTGAGAAGCTGAGCTGAGGGTGAGAAGCTGAGCTGAGGGTGAGAAGCTGAGCTGAGGGTGAGAAGCTGAGCTGAGGGTGAGAAGCTGAGCTGAGGGTGAGAAGCTGAGCTGAGGGTGAGAAGCTGAGCTGAGGGTGAGAAGCTGAGCTGAGGGTGAGAAGCTGAGCTTGTCACCAGTGTGAGAAGGATTAAACAAGACATGAAAAACAATGACTAAATGTATATAAACACATTTAATAAAGCCTTTTACAGGTTCTCATAACATATAGGCCTTTATAATGCCTCTTAATTTATAACGGTGAGATTAAATGAGAGAGATCATGAGAAACAGACAATTCAAATGAAAACAAAACGGAGAAACCACAATTGAGAGAACTAGAAGCAGAGAGACCAAATTTTAAGAAACCATCGATGTAATTAAGAAAAATTAGTTACAATCGGTTTTCTTTTCACTGTGGGGTCTACTGTGGGCCCTCTGACTCCTGTGGGCCCCACTCTCTCCTGTACTGTGGGCTCAACACACTGTCGCGCCTCGCTAAAATAAGTGTGTGTGTGTGTGTGTGTGTGTGTGTGTGTGTGTGTGTGTGTGTGTGTGTGTGTGTGTGTGTGTTGACAGAAGGTGACATATTAACGCCATGTCGCTCTATAGTGTAAAAGTTTCCTCAGTTGTGTAAAATATGATTTTTTTTAGTACCTAGCCGAGACTTAGGGGTTGGGCGTGTTTGTACATATGTCGAACTACTTGTTGTTAGACGGGGTGTTCCATTTGCTGAAGCTTAGACGGGGTGTTCCATTTGCTGAAGCTTAGACGGGGTGTTCCATTTGCTGAAGCTTAGACGGGGTGTTCCATTTGCTGGAGCTTAGACGGGGTGTTCCATTTGCTGAAGCTTAGACGGGGTGTTCCATTTGCTGAAGCTTAGACGGGGTGTTCCATTTGCTGAAGCTTAGACGGGGTGTTCCATTTGCTGAAGCTTAGACGGGGTGTTCCATTTGCTGAAGCTTAGACGGGGTGTTCCATTTGCTGAAGCTTAGACGGGGTGTTCCATTTGCTGAAGCTTAGACGGGGTGTTCCATTTGCTGAAGCTTAGACGGGGTGTTCCATTTGCTGAAGCTTAGACGGGGTGTTCCATTTGCTGAAGCTTAGACGGGGTGTTCCATTTGCTGAAGCTTAGACGGGGTGTTCCATTTGCTGAAGCTTAGACGGGGTGTTCCATTTGCTGAAGCTTAGACGGGGTGTTCCATTTGCTGAAGCTTAGACGGGGTGTTCCATTTGCTGAAGCTTAGACGGGGTGTTCCATTTGCTGAAGCTTAGACGGGGTGTTCCATTTGCTGAAGCTTAGACGGGGTGTTCCATTTGCTGAAGCTTAGACGGGGTGTTCCATTTGCTGAAGCTTAGACGGGGTGTTCCATTTGCTGAAGCTTAGACGGGGTGTTCCATTTGCTGAAGCTTAGACGGGGTGTTCCATTTGCTGAAGCTTAGACGGGGTGTTCCATTTGCTGGAGCTTAGACGGGGTGTTCCATTTGCTGGAGCTTAGACGGGGTGTTCCATTTGCTGGAGCTTAGACGGGGTGTTCCATTTGCTGAAGCTTAGACGGGGTGTTCCATTTGCTGAAGCTTAGACGGGGTGTTCCATTTGCTGAAGCTTAGACGGGGTGTTCCATTTGCTGAAGCTTAGACGGGGTGTTCCATTTGCTGGAGCTTAGACGGGGTGTTCCATTTGCTGAAGCTTAGACGGGGTGTTCCATTTGCTGAAGCTTAGACGGGGTGTTCCATTTGCTGAAGCTTAGACGGGGTGTTCCATTTGCTGGAGCTTAGACGGGGTGTTCCATTTGCTGGAGCTTAGACGGGGTGTTCCATTTGCTGGAGCTTAGACGGGGTGTTCCATTTGCTGAAGCTTAGACGGGGTGTTCCATTTGCTGAAGCTTAGACGGGGTGTTCCATTTGCTGAAGCTTAGACGGGGTGTTCCATTTGCTGGAGCTTAGACGGGGTGTTCCATTTGCTGGAGCTTAGACGGGGTGTTCCATTTGCTGAAGCTTAGACGGGGTGTTCCATTTGCTGAAGCTTAGACGGGGTGTTCCATTTGCTGAAGCTTAGACGGGGTGTTCCATTTGCTGAAGCTTAGACGGGGTGTTCCATTTGCTGAAGCTTAGACGGGGTGTTCCATTTGCTGAAGCTTAGACGGGGTGTTCCATTTGCTGAAGCTTAGACGGGGTGTTCCATTTGCTGAAGCTTAGACGGGGTGTTCCATTTGCTGAAGCTTAGACGGGTGTTCCATTTGCTGAAGCTTAGACGGGGTGTTCCATTTGCTGAAGCTTAGACGGGGTGTTCCATTTGCTGAAGCTTAGACGGGGTGTTCCATTTGCTGGAGCTTAGACGGGGTGTTCCATTTGCTGGAGCTTAGACGGGGTGTTCCATTTGCTGAAGCTTAGACGGGGTGTTCCATTTGCTGAAGCTTAGACGGGGTGTTCCATTTGCTGAAGCTTAGACGGGGTGTTCCATTTGCTGAAGCTTAGACGGGGTGTTCCATTTGCTGAAGCTTAGACGGGGTGTTCCATTTGCTGAAGCTTAGACGGGGTGTTCCATTTGCTGGAGCTTAGACGGGGTGTTCCATTTGCTGAAGCTTAGACGGGGTGTTCCATTTGCTGAAGCTTAGACGGGGTGTTCCATTTGCTGAAGCTTAGACGGGGTGTTCCATTTGCTGGAGCTTAGACGCGGTGTTCCATTTGCTGGAGCTTAGACGGGGTGTTCCATTTGCTGGAGCTTAGACGGGGTGTTCCATTTGCTGGAGCTTAGACGGGGTGTTCCATTTGCTGAAGCTTAGACGGGGTGTTCCATTTGCTGAAGCTTAGACGGGGTGTTCCATTTGCTGAAGCTTAGACGGGGTGTTCCATTTGCTGGAGCTTAGACGGGGTGTTCCATTTGCTGGAGCTTAGACGGGGTGTTCCATTTGCTGGAGCTGAGACGGGGTGTTCCATTTGCTGAAGCTTAGACGGGGTGTTCCATTTGCTGAAGCTTAGACGGGGTGTTCCATTTGCTGAAGCTTAGACGGGGTGTTCCATTTGCTGGAGCTTAGACGGGGTGTTCCATTTGCTGAAGCTTAGACGGGGTGTTCCATTTGCTGAAGCTTAGACGGGGTGTTCCATTTGCTGAAGCTTAGACGGGGTGTTCCATTTGCTGAAGCTTAGACGGGGTGTTCCATTTGCTAGAGCTTAGACGGGGTGTTCCATTTGCTAGAGCTTAGACGGGGTGTTCCATTTGCTAGAGCTTAGACGGGGTGTTCCATTTGCTGAAGCTTAGACGGGGTGTTCCATTTGCTGAAGCTTAGACGGGGTGTTCCATTTGCTGAAGCTTAGACGGGGTGTTCCATTTGCTGAAGCTTAGACGGGGTGTTCCATTTGCTGAAGCTTAGACGGGGTGTTCCATTTGCTGGAGCTTAGACGGGGTGTTCCATTTGCTGAAGCTTAGACGGGGTGTTCCATTTGCTGAAGCTTAGACGGGGTGTTCCATTTGCTGAAGCTTAGACGGGGTGTTCCATTTGCTAGAGCTTAGACGGGGTGTTCCATTTGCTGGAGCTTAGACGGGGTGTTCCATTTGCTGAAGCTTAGACGGGGTGTTCCATTTGCTAGAGCTTAGACGGGGTGTTCCATTTGCTGAAGCTTAGACGGGGTGTTCCATTTGTCAGAGCTTAGACGGGGTGTTCCATTTGTTCGAGAAGCTTAGACGGGGTGTTCCATTTGCTGAAGCTTAGACGGGGTGTTCCATTTGTTAGTGAAATTAGGTGGTAATTATTCTGTAATTATTTAATTTTTTAATTTAATGTCTTGTTAGTTAATTAGGACATCTGTTATTATCTATTAGTATAATCAACATCTTTGATGGGAAATTTTATCTTGAAGTCACCTTAAAATTTACATAATTTCTATTACGCTGAAAACGCTTAATACAGGTAGGTTCAATGTCTCGGTAGTACAGTTGGCTTCGTTCTCGACTCGCAACTCTAGAAAACCTTGGGCCGGATTCACGAAGCAGTTACGCGAGCACTTACGAACGTGTACATCTTTCCTCAATCTTTGACGGCTTTGGTTACATTTATTAAACAGTTTACAAGCATGAAAACTTGCCAATCAACTGTTGTTATTGTTATAAACAGCCTCCTGGTGCTTCCGAGCTCATTAACTGTTTAATGATTGTAAACAAAGCCGCCACAGATTGAGAAAAGATGGACAGGTTCGTGTTTGCATAACGTCTTCGCAAATCTAGCCCCGGGTTCGTATCCCGGACGGGACAAAAATGTTCCCATACATGTACACCATCCTCCCATACATGTATACCCCCCTCCCATACATGAATACCGCCCTCCCATACATGTATACCTCCCTCCCATACCCTACCTCCCATACATGTATACCCCCCTCCCATACATGTATACCGCCCTCCCATACCCCCCCTCCCATACATGAATACCGCCCTCCCATACCCTACCCTCCCATACATGAATACCGCCCTCCCATACCCTCCCCTCCCATACATGTATACCGCCCTCCCATACCCCCCTCCCATACATGTATACCTCCCTTCCATACATACAGGCATCACATTCATAATTGTTCCGTTTTCACTGTCAAAGCAGAGGGGGGGGGGGGGGACTTTGGCATTGTGTAATAAGGATTAACTCGTATATTTACCTAAAATAGTAATCACAAAACATTGTTGCATGAAATTGGGAGCAGAGATGAAATTACAATGGACGGTTACCAATTTTTACGATATGTCAGCCGGCTAATTTGAACGGTTTTACGTTCATATATGTGGTGTTCGGTCTAGCGGAACCTCACTAATCTGGACAGTTTGTGTGTGTGTGTGTTCATCTAGTTGTGTTCATCTAGTTGTGTTCATCTAGTTGTGTTCATCTAGTTGTGTTCATCTAGTTGTGTTCATCTAGTTGTGTTCATCTAGTTGTGTTCATCTAGTTGTGTTCATCTAGTTGTGTTCATCTAGTTGTGTTCATCTAGTTGTGTTCATCTAGTTGTGTTCATCTAGTTGTGTTCATCTAGTTGTGTTCACCTAGTTGTGTTCACCTAGTTGTGTTCACCTAGTTGTGTTCACCTAGTTGTGTTCACCTAGTTGTGTTCACCTAGTTGTGTTCACCTAGTTGTGTTCACCTAGTTGTGTTCACCTAGTTGTGTTCACCTAGTTGTGTTCACCTAGTTGTGTTCACCTAGTTGTGTTCATCTAGTTGTGTTCATCTAGTTGTGTTCACCTAGTTGTATTCACCTAGTTGTATTCACCTAGTTGTGCTTACGGGGGGTTGAGCTTTGCTCTTTCGGCCCGCCTCTCAACTGTCAATTAACTATTTTCTCTCTCTCTCTCTCTCTCTCTCTGTGTGAGAGAGAGAGAGAGAGAGAGAGAGAGAGAGAGAGAGAGAGAGAGAGAGAAAAAAAAAAAAAAAAAAAAATAATAATGGTTACTAAAAACCACAAAACACAAAAAACTATACAATAAGAAAATATACAAAAACACCAGCCAAAATAAACGAAAAAAAAAATCAAATTTTTAATTAAAAAAGTTCCATAAAATATTCTCCACATGGCAGTTATGAACTAAATATCAACAGTGGTTTTATATTTCCTAAAGTAATATTTTATCTGCGTTTTAGTGATAAAAAATCTTTTTAATACCTTGATAAAAAATCACTAATCTCTGAAGTGAGTTTTTGTAAGAAAATAATTGAGTAACATGCTGCGAAGTGGAGAAAAATTAAGAATTAGCTCTAATATTTAATTAAAAAGATAAGAGTAAGGAGGTACCTAAAAGATTAGTGGGTAAGTTGTGAGGGAAAGCATTGAGAGGCAGTGAGGGGAAAGCATTGAGAGGTGATGAGTAAGGGGAAAATTGATGAGTTGAAAAGTTGGTGTGAAATTTGTGGTCAGTATTAAAACTTCTTATTTGTGGCGTTTTCTATGCATCGGTCAAAATGGTGAAGTTTTAGGGGGGGAACTGAGGTGAAGTAAGCTGGGAAAGTGAGCTTCCCAGACAGTGCCAAGTACTGACCCCCCCCCCCCCAGACAGTGCCAAGTACTGACTCCCCAGACAGTGCCTATTTGACAGAACATAGTTCCTAAGACCCCCTCTAACCTCTCCTCCAACTATAGTCGTTAAGGAGTGATGTCTTGAGTCTTATCGATATCGGAAACGTGAGACAAATATTCTTGAAGATGATGGACGACTCTTGGTTGAGTGGGCGCGAGACTTTAGTAAGAAGTTCTAAAGGGTCGAGGAGAAAGATGCAAGATAAAGAGGAAATTGAAAGAGAAACTTGCTAATGTTGGCTGAGAGACTTGAGAGACTTATTGATTCTGCGGAGACCCAAGTCAGTGTTACTTTCTTTGACAAGTGTTGTTGTTTAAGATTCGTTACCTGGAACCAAAAGTTCCAAGTAGCACGGGCTATGGTGAGCCCGTAGTACTTTGACACGATTGTGTGAGTCTTACGCGAGATAGGAAAAGAGCGCAAGAAACTCGAAGTGTTATAATTTAGTTTAAATAAACCTAGGGGTTCATAAGGATTGTTAAATGACGTACTGGGGTGAAATTGCAAGCAAGAGCAGTTTCTCAGTTGCAAACCTTCCTCAGCTCAGTTGAAAAATACTGCTAGCGACTCGTTTATGTTCACGAGGATGGGCCTGTAGCCAGCTGTGTGGGAGAGCCTTCATGTGGTCAGTTGACCTGATCTCCCGTGTGTCAACCTGTTGGGCGAACAAGTTCCAGATACAAATACAATTTTTTATTCGGGCAAAGTACATACATACAAGGTGAAATACTGATTCGCGGATATAGTGAATAGAGATGAGTCAGTCTAGGAAGGAATGATCGCTTATGGAGTGATGTTCTTGAGAAAGGCACTTCTAGCATGAGACTCTTGAAGGTTGAGAGTTTAGTGCTACGGGTGCCTACATCTCGTTGTCCACGGAGTTGGGCCAGGTGCGGAACTTTAAGGATGTTGGCTTTGTACATAACAGTAAGATCAATACCTTCCCGACGGTGTTGCAGGCTCTGATGTTCAGACTGTTCCCACCAGACTTGGCCAAGACTAGAGATAAGCCTTCAAGCCCATCTCTCCACTTAGTCCAACAGTCTGATGAATGATGAGGGGCAGGCGATCCAGGAAGGTGGTGCGTACTGTAGATGAGAGCGAACTTGTGCTTCATATAAGGTTTTGCAACCGCTGCTGTCAAGAAGATAAGAGATACGCATTAGGGATGTAAGTTCCTTGGCTGCCTTATGGGCTAGAATATATTTGTGTTTCCCAGACTCGAATTTGCAGTGTTTTCCGTAGCTCGTAGCTCAGTGGATTGTGAGTGCTCGTCTCCCGTTCTGGGGGTCTGGGGCCAGATTCACGAAAGCACTTACGAACGTGTACAACTTTCCTCAATCTTTGACGGCTTTGGTTAAATTTATTAAACAGTTTACAAGCATGAAAACTTGCCAATCAACTTTGTTACTGTTATAAACAGCCTCCTGGTGCTTCGGAGCTCATTAACTGTTTAATTATTGTAAACAAAGCCGCCAAAGATTGAGAAAAGATGTACAGGTTCGTAAGTGCTTGCGTAAGTGCTTTCGTGAATCTGGTCCCTGGTGTTCGAGCGTCCTAGTGCCCAGGTGAATGTCGTGATGGTCGAGTGGTTAAGGTCTCCTGTACACCTGTTGCATAGTAGTGCTCCTGGCAGTATGGGTTCGAGTCACTTCTGGGGTGTGGAGTTTTCTGGTATATGTGTAGTATATAAAACCGTTTGGCCTAACCAGAAACGTACTAACCCAAGCAACCCACCTAACTTATTGAGGCCGATTCATTTTGTTTTATTTAAAATAAAGTGTAATTGTTTTTTGTTATTGATTGCTCTTGACAACATAGAGCTATTGGAACACATTCTAAGGCTCTCTTCCCATTCATTACTTTATTTCACTTTCCATATCCCATCTCAAGATAACCTCAAGATAACCTCAAGATATGTTATACCATTCTTGGCACATTTATCTGGGGTTAACTTGTAGAATACGAGGAGTGAGTTGTGGATGTTTAACTCCCCCAAGCCCATGGTTACCTGGTAATAACTTGATCCATCAGGCTGTTGCTTGCTGCATTTCGCAGCGTCCACATACCCACCACAATCAACCTAGCTCGACCCTTAACACTAAACTGCATTTACCACAATTATTACAGCCGCCACACACCTTTTAAGAAAAAGGGCGGAGAAATACGTCTTAGAGGAGTAATTACCTGCCAGCGCCGTAATGGGATAAGAGGTCAAGTTGTGACAGAATGGAACGAACCCGTTTAACGACTTCGTTAAGTCGTCTGCAGGCTGGCGTGAGGGGACTCTACACGTAGTTAAGGATGATGGATAATAAGATTTGCATCTCAGGACGTCGTCTTAAGTTTAAGACAAGCGTAGCGTAGACCACTGCGCTACAGGGCCCATGTAAATATATGTGTATGCTATTTACTGATATAATTATATAGCAACCCGTTCTCGCACTTTCGCATAGTCAATATTGACTATACGAAAGTATAGTAAATATTAACCTATTATAGGTATAGGTTAAGTAATAATTGTAATTACGAAGCAATAAGATGCTTATCTTAACATACTAAGAAGGTTAGGTAAGGTCGGTGTTTTCTATGAAGCTTTTCAAGGTAAACTAAAATATTCACTAAATTAGTATGTCACATATGCACTTATTAAATAAGTCAGTATTGACTGTAAGAAAGTGCGAGAACGGGTTGTGTGTGTGTGTGTGTGTGTGTGTGTATATAGGATGGTTTTAGCTCATTGCCAAAAACTGACGGCCTTGAGCCAAGGTCGTCGTGGATTTGATATACTGTCCACGACATCGAAAATCTTTATATTCCGCGTTGTCTGAATATTCTCGTGTGTTAACATGATTAACAAACCGACGCTTAGACTCAAGGGAGTCCAGATGACCATTACATATGCGAGAACTTTACATTTAATTGCTTTAATAACTTGAGAATGTTAATTATAAATGCTACTTAGGGAAACTTTCCTTATTAAGGTTACTCCAACCCGTTCTCGACTCAAGTCCATTACATCCAGCGGTCGACCCCACAGACGCATTCATAAATTTTAACATGCTGTTCATTCAAAACAAGAATTTTCTCAATTATAAATTATTATAATAGCATATTGTGCATATATAGGCATAGGTTAGGTTAGGTGTTTAGGTTCGGTTGGCGATTATTTGCATTTGTAGTACGTGGGTGAAGCATTTACAGCGTTGTGGTTCGAACAAAATTCGTCAGTGAAGCACTTGTTCCGGATATGTTCGAACGTCAGCAGTTGTGAGTCGTGTGTAAACCGCTTTTCATTCATAAACAGGGGGTTGGGCGGGTGCGTGGAATCACTTTTGGATCTTTGTTTGGAGGACGGGCTGGTTACTCATAGCCCAGAAGATAGATTTTCGGACTCTCGCCCGCTGGGGTTCAAGGTTCGAGTCTCCTAGAGCCTATGTGAATGAATTGAGACTGTATCGTTTGCTTTTCCATTGGAGACTTTCAGCGCCGTGGAGAGGGGGAAGACCTGCTGCATGGGTAACTGCTTCTCCCCTGTATCAACCTACCCGGGCTTTGCGCCCTGGAGAGGCCAACCCTGGAAACACAAACCGAAACTGTCTCTATTTTCCGCTTGTTACAACTTGTAATAAAGTTGTTACATCTTGGCTTAACGTGTTTATGACGTATTAGAACGTTGTTACAACTTGCTATATTGGTTGTTATAACTGGTTAGGTGGTGTTAAAACTTGTTCGAACGTTGTACCAACGTCGTAGTTTCGGTGTTTGGCGGGACTTCAGAGAACCAGAGCCCAATACCCTAGTCTCTTGAGACTAATTGTTTACTACGACTAGTAGTAAACAATAGTAACTAGTACACAGTAGTAAACAAGTACTCTTTTATCTTGCTTATCTATGGTCAATATCATTGTAGTGAACTAAAGTATTGATTCCGTTTAAATTGATGATGATTAGTTGATATCTCGAACGATATTCACCAGAATTTTAACCAGAATAAGCGAACTGATCTGTTGTAACAACGTACATAATCCAACCTATTAACCTCACCAGAAACGTTGGATCTTAAGCTACCTAACCTATCGGGTCCAAATGCATAGAAAACGTAGATATTTGTGAGGCGTTACTTTGTCATAGTAGGCTGGATTTGTAGGTTGGTCTCTCTAAATTAAACACTCTACATGTTGGTTGAAAGGAAAGGTTGTAATAATAAAGTTACCCCACACACCTGTACCCACACCTGTACCCAACCCACACACCTGACACCCAACCCCCACACACCTGAAAATATGGGAAGTGACGACATTTCGGTCCGTCTTGGATAATCTTGAAGGCGAATTTTCAGGCGTTTTATTCTGAATTTCTAATTATCACAAGAATAATATAAGTAACAGAGAAGTCTGGCAGGTACAGTAATTTAAGGAACAGGTAGGATTGGAGAGTGTGTTTCCATTGAATGAGATGGTCACATCAAGGATTGCATCTTTGTTTTGGAATGATTGGAGAATGGAGCTCGTTTGAGTCACACACACACACACACACACACACACACACACACACACACACACACACACACACACACACACACACACACACACACACACACACACACACTTTTTTTCTTTCAGTGTCAGAGTAGTTGACAAATAGAATGCATTAGGCAGTGATGTGGTGGAGGCTGACTCCATACACAGTTTCAAGTGTAGATATGATAGAGCCCAGTAGGCTCAGGAACCTGTACACCAGTTGATTGACAGTTGAAAGGCGGGACCAAAGAGCCAGAGCTTAACCCCAGCTAGCACAACTAGACGAGTACACACAAACAATATGCTTGTTTCTAATCATGTTCGAAATGCTTTTGCATATTAGTGACTTTAAAACACATACACAATACGAAATTAACTACTACATCGTTTGGTATATTTTTTTCAAATAAAATCACACTTATTAGGCTGAAAATGTCTTTTGAGATGTTAACATGTAATACTTAATACATGTTAATACCTAAATAACATGTTAACAACTCACACAGTTGGATCAACTCCCAGATATGTTGCTTTTCCATTATATAAATAATTTATCAAGTTTCTATAATCATGTCATCCGAAATTAACTCTCGAGAATGTCGTTCTTAAAAAGCCTTTTCTTGCACTACGTTCAATCATTGGTGAAAATGGTTTCGCAGTTACTGGGGAATTTATTTGGTGTGTGTTCAGATATTTTCCAGTGTGTTTGGGGAGGCTTTTTGCGACCAATTGGTTGGTAGAGCGGCGAACTATGTATACATAGTTTTTGATTATCGGTGGTCTGATTGGGTACCTTTTATATTTTGTGTAATGCTTCATCCTTGTATTACAATATCTTGTCCTCGTATCCCGGCTCCTTGTCCTCGTATCCCGGCTCCTAGTCCTCGTACCCCAGCTCCTTGTCCTCGTATCCCAGCTCCTTGTCCTCGTACCCCAGCTCCTTGTCCTGGTACCCCAGCTCCTTATCCTCGTATCCCAGCTCCTTGTCCTCGTATCCCAGCTCCTTGTCCCTACTCCTTCCAAGTGCTAGTCATGCAGGCTTACTGCTTTGTTTCATAATTACATCATTCAGCAAAGTTTGCAACAAAGTCCTCAACAGAAGCTGCCATCTTGGCCCTTGATATATATATATATATATATTATATATATATATATATATATGTCGTACCTAGTAGCCAGAATGCACTTCTCAGCCTACTATGCAAGGCCCAATTTGCCTAATAAGCCAAGTTTTCATGAATTAATAGTTTTTCGACTACCTAACCTACCTAACCTAACTTTTTCTGCTACCTAACCTATAGAGATAGGTTAGGTTAGGTAGGGTTGGTTAGGTTCGGTCATATATCTACGTTAATTTTAACTCCAATAAAAAAAAAAATTGACCTCATACATAATGAAATGGGTAGCTTTATCATTTCATAAGAAAAAAATTAGAGAAAATATATTAATTCAGGAAAACTTGGCTTATTAGGCAAATCGGGCCTTGCATAGTAGGCTGATAAGTGCGTTCTGGCTACTAGGTACGACATATATATATATATATATATATCTTGTCCTCGTATCTTGTCCTATATATATATATATATATATATATATATATATGTCGTACCTAGTAGCCAGAACGTACTTCTCAGCCTACTATACAAGGCCCGATTTGCCTAATAAGCCAAGTTTTCCTGAATTAATGTATTTTCTCTAATTTTTTTCTTATGACATGATAAAGCTACCCATTTCATAATGTATGTGGTCATTTTTTTTTATTGGAGTTAAAATTAACGTAGATATATGACCGAACCTAACCAACCCTACCTAACCTAACCTAACCTATCTTTATAGGTTAGGTTAGGTTAGGTAGCCGAAAACGCTAGGTTAGGTTAGGTTAGGTAGGTTAGGTAGACGAAAAACCATTAATTCATGAAAACTTGGCTTATTAGGCAAATTGGGCCTTGCATAGTAGGCTGAGAAGTGCATTCTGGCTACTAGGTACGACATATATATATATATATATATATATATATATATATATATATATATATATATATATATATATATATATATATATATATATATAATATATATATATATATATATATATATATATATATAATATATATTATCACGGTATCTAGAAGATACTAGACGGTATCTTCTGCCTCTCCACTTACAATGATATTTTGCAAGATTCTGTTTAACAATTTTTTTTTATGCAATTATGATTTTCATTGTACATCTAGTCTTATCTATTCATATGCTGTTAACGCCTTTTAGTCCTCAGTCTCTCATTATTCACGCTCTCAGTAAATCTCAGATTTTTCAGTTAAGTTTTTCATTATTTGATCTTCATTCTTTAACAATGATTAAGCGTTACCTGGTGTGTTTTGTTCAGTGGGTTTCACCTGAATCCAATTTAATTTCCATAAAAGCAAACATTTTATCAATTACATTAAATAAAGTTTTGCCGATAACCAGCTTAAGTTCTTGCCTCTGAAGGAGGTAGGAAGGACCTCGCTTCCTGAAGGAGGTAGGAAGGATCTCGCTTCCTGAAGGAGGTAGGAAGGATCTCGCTTCCTGAAGGAGGTAGGAAGGACCTCGCTTCCTGAAGGAGGTAGGAAGGATCTCGCTTCCTGAAGGAGGTAGGAAGGATCTCGCTTCCTGGAGGAGGTAGGAAGGATCTCGCTTCCTGGAGGAGGTAGGAAGGATCTCGCTTCCTGGAGGAGGTAGGAAGGATCTCGCTTCCTGAAGGAGGTAGGAAGGATCTCGCTTCCTGAAGGAGGTAGGAAGGATCTCGCTTCCTGGAGGAGGTAGGAAGGACCTCGCTTCCTGGAGGAGGTAGGAAGGATCTCGCTTCCTGAAGGAGGTAGGAAGGATCTCGCTTCCTGAAGGAGGTAGGAAGGATCTCGCTTCCTGAAGGAGGTAGGAAGGATCTCGCTTCCTGGAGGAGGTAGGAAGGATCTCGCTTCCTGGAGGAGGTAGGAAGGACCACGCTTCCTGGAGGAGTGCTTGGCCTCCCTGCAAGATGACAGTTGTGTGCAGCAGCTGGCGGTCCGCGTCAGTGTAAACAGTAACATGTTACAAGCAGCAGCGTGCTTTATTGATCCTCCAAAAGTTGAAAACGAGGACAAACGTCAAGTTGCTAAAGTTTATGTTGGTGCCTAAACTCCAGGAGGTGAGTGGGGAAGGAGAAATCTGAGGGGCAGAAAGTGGAATTGAGGAGAAAGAGAACATGTAAGAGAGAGAGAGAGAGAATGAGAGAATGAGAGAGAGAGAGAGAATGAGAGAGAGAGAGAGAATGAGAGAGAGAGAGAGAGAGAATGAGAGAGAGAGAGAGAATGAGAGAGAGAGAGAGAGAGAGAGAGAGAGAGAGAATGAGAGAGAGAGAGAGAGAGAATGAGAGAGAGAGAGAGAGAGAGAGAATGAGAGAGAGAGAGAGAGAGAGAGAATGAGAGAGAGAGAGAGAGAGAATGAGAGAGAGAGAGAGAGAATGAGAGAGAGAGAGAGAGAGAATGAGAGAGAGAGAGAGAGAGAGAGAGAGAGAATGAGAGAGAGAGAGAGAGAGAGAATGAGAGAGAGAGAGAGAGAGAGAGAGAATGAGAGAGAGAGAGAATGGGACTCATTAGTGAACATTCTGCATCTACATCCACCACCAAGATAATGTTATTAAAGCACGACTACAACAGAAGCTAAAAAGAAACGGGGAAAAAGGAGGAAACCCCACCTCCATTTAAAACTTTGACCCAAATATCAGAGGAACAAGGTTATCGGGAATAACCGAACTCAATTACGGGCTCGCCATAGCCCGTGCTACATGGAAATTTCGTTCTGAGTAGCTAAATCTAAAACTACTACTACTCAAGAAGAGCCACAACCTTAGACACCTTCAAGCCGTCTTGGCAACACTGCGAGATACATAACCCCTACACAACCTTTCCACAACGTTTGGGTAACATTACAGTGTTGTAAACACGATAATAAATAACATTGTGACAACGTTGCGTATGTTTCAAGGCCTCGAGGAAATATAGACAGCATTTACTTGTAGGTATGCGACCCATCCTCTAACGGAACCGACCAATACGTTAAAAATACGACCTATTGGTAATAAAGTAAATTTATATTTACTTAGCATCGGCCTCAATAAGTTAGGCGGGTTGCTTGGGTTCATTCATTTCTGGTTAGGGAAACAGTTGCATTTTTAACGGAGTGCTGAGTCGCGAAAACGGGGTGAGTCAAAGCAAAGCAAAGTCAAGCTATAGTAACAAAAGTGAGTGAGTATTTACTCATCCATGGGTGAGTGGATTAGTATATACTTGTGTACCCACATGAATCAGACTCTCTTTGACTCATATTAACAAGCTGAGTGTCTCCTTCCTGTAACTTACGGTAAGCCTTATACATGAGTTTTCCCTGGAACACAACCAGCCAAGCGGTTACCAACCAGGTACCTTAATACTGCTGGCTGAACAGGGGGACCGAACAGTTAAAGATTGCCGCCCAGTAAATCATCTTTTGCCAGGAATCGAACCCAAACCCAAATCGCTGTCGAGGCGTGAGCGAGTGTGCTACCCCTACGCCACCATGGGGGGGGGGGGGCTAATATAAGTCTTGTGAGGAGGAATCTCAGATAAAAAGAAGCCGAGAAAGTGGGTGGCAGAACTTTCCTTGAATCTATATCCAAGGAAAATATTAAATTTTCGCTGGAATTTTCGTGGATTTTCGTGGATTTCGAAAATCTTTTTCGTTGATTTTTCTTTAGGTCAGGTTCGAGATGGAAATTCTTATGGTTGAATATTAACTGTCGCTTTAATATCAATTCTGGCGATCCGATTCTCAACTTGAAGATTGATTTATCTTTTCTCCCTACGTCACAAAATTCATGACGAGCTCAAGAGACCGTAATGTATCTACGATGGAGTATTAAACCTCTACCATAGGTTAGAAGCCGGTCGGCCGAGCGGATAGCATACTGGACTTGTAATCCTGTGTTCCTTGGTTCGATCCCAGGCGCCGGCGAGAAACAATGGGCAGAGTTTCTTTCACCCTATGTTACCTAGCAGTAAAATAGGTACGTGGGTGTTAGTCAGCTGTCACGGGCTGCTTCCTGGGGGTGGAGGCCTGGTCGAGGACCGAGCCGCGGGGACACTTAAAAGCCCCGAAATCATCTCAAGATAGGTTCGTACCCCGCGTCTCTGGATGTGCCTGGGGAGTCAAGGGACGCAGGTTCGATCCCATTTAATGCCTTAGATAGATATATATTTTTTTAATTCGTCCGGTAAGCAACATTTGTACTTTATTGTGGTCGTAACATGTTATTGGATGTGAGGATGACGCAGGAACCCTGATTAATGGTTCGAGGCCCCAGAGAGTGATTAATTAGAGTGGAGGTCAATTAGTGAGTGGGTTCTGTGGGAAGACGGCACTTTGACCTCTAACTACCGTAGAGGTCAAAGGGCAAACTGACTGAATGATGCTGCCATCTGCATGTTGTAATGGTCTCGCTTCATGCAGGTTGGCGTTCAATCCCCCGAGACCGTCCACAAGTGGTTGGCCACCATTCCTTTCCCCTCGTCCCATCCCAAATCGTTATCCTGATCCCTTCCTAGGGCTATATAGTCGTAATGGCTTGGTGCTTTCCCCCTGATAGTTCCCTTCCCTGCATGTTGCTATCTTCATGTTGCTATCTAGATGCTGCTATCTTCGTGAGTGTTATAATCTCAAAGACGTGATATGGGGTTATCTTGAGATGATTTCGGGGCTTTGCATCCCCGCGGCCCGGTCGTCGATCAGGCTTCCTGGGGTCCACGGCCAAGATTCATCAAGTATTTACGTGACCCCCTTTACGAAACCTTTACATCTCTCCTTAATCATGACGGCTTAATTTATATTTACTAAAGAGTTTAGGTCTTTCTAAGTACTAAGATGATGTTCTTAGCAATAATAATCTTGAGTTGTGAAGTTTCCAAGTTTGTAAACTGTTTAATAAATACAAATTAAACCGCCATGACTGAGGAAAGATATACCGGTTTCGTATTTGATTGGAAACATCTTTGATGAATCCTGATCCTCATTACCGTCATATCCAACGTTAAATTAACGTTGACGAGACAGAAAGGCTATTTTTAGGTTTATCTAGCCTCCATCCTCCTACAGGATGCCACACACAACAGTTGGCTAACTCCCTGATGCCTAATTACTGCTGGGTGAACAGGGGCTTCAGATGAAAGACTAGCTCCCCCATCCTCCTACAGGATACCACACACAACAGTCAGCTAACTCCCTGATGCCTATTTACTGCTGGGTGAACAGGGGCTTCAGATGAAAGACTAGCTCCCCCCATCCTCCTACAGGATACCACACACAACAGTCAGCTAACTCCCTGATGCCTAATTACTGCTGGGTGAACAGGGGCTTCACATGAAAGACTAGCCCCCCCATCCTCCTACAGGATACCACACACAACAGTCAGCTAACTCCCTGATGCCTATTTACTGCTGGGTGAACAGGGGCTTCAGATGAAAGACTAGCTCCCCCCATCCTCCTACAGGATACCACACACAACAGTCAGCTAACTCCCTGATGCCTATTTACTGCTGGGTGAACAGGGGCTTCAGATGAAAGACTAGCTCCCCCCATCCTCCTACAGGATACCACACACAACAGTCAGCTAACTCCCTGATGCCTATTTACTGCTGGGTGAACAGGGGCTTCAGATGAAAGACAACGCGGCCAAAAATTAAGTGTCCCGGCCTGGGATCGAACCTGAGAACCGCAAGGTTGAAGGTTAATTGCTTTCAGCCCCGTTATAGTAGTTTTATTCTTTGCATAGAATAGTTGGCTTTGTTCTCTACTCACACGCGGGGATCCCGGGTTCGATTCCCGGGAGGGACAAATAGTTGGGAATATTTCCTTTCACCTAATGCCTCTTGTGTTCACCTAGCAGTAAATAGGTACCTGGGAGTTAGACAGCTGCTACGGAGCTGCTTCCTGGGGATGGTCAGTAGTTCCACCTTGAGGGATATTATATATATATATATATATATAATGCGAACACGCCTGAATGGTCCCCAGGACTATATGCAACTGAAAACTCACACCCCAGAAGTGACTCGAACCCATACTGCCAGGAGCAACGCAACTGGTATGTACAGGACACCTTAAAATCCACTCGACCATCACGACCGGACAATAATATTTATATAATATATATATATAGGCTTCCTGTCCCCGACAACAAATTACTATTCAAATTTATCATTCTCAAACTCCTATTTATAAGAGTCTCGATATACAGTCCTAGACAGACAGATGTTAGGCTGCTATATACTCCACGCGAAAAAAAAAAAATCCTTTTATCTGACCACATTACAGTTCGAAAAGAAAATGTTCATATTTGATCTTATTATACTGATGCCAGATATTGGTGGTATTAAACTGATAGCGTTTGTCTAATCAAAAGGAGCTGTGAGAAGGGCTCGAACTTGTGCTCTTGAGTACAGCCAAGCCAAAACGCCTTAGGCTTTCTCTGATTTATCGATTTATTACGTTAATGTGATTTCCTTTTGCTATAGGAATTGTATAATGTTAATATATTGATACCTATTATTAATTTAAATATATTGATACCTATAGTTATTATATATTGATATATATTATTAATATTAATATTTTGATACCTAGTATTAATATATTGATACATATTATCAATACTAAGGAGTGTTTAGGAATGGAATAATTTAATGTACAATAAACTCGAACAAAATTGATTTCACAAGGGAGTGAGGCTTCAGGTTCTCTTGTGTGACTTTTACAGGATTTTCTCCATATTGTCGGCTCTATTTACATAGTAAATAAAGGCGAGATTTTACACCAGGGAAATCATTTATCCCTTGGGAGGACGTTCCGTCAACACCAGTCATGACCAGAGAGGAAATGCAGGGCATTCTCAAAGAGTTTACTAGAGTCAAAAATATTGTGTTTCCAACTAAAAAAGTGTAGAAAGGTACAAAAAAAATGCAATTTTAAGCAGTTTTGAGAATTGTAAAAACGATAGTGACAAAGAGGGGCAGCAAATACCATTAAGGTGTATTACAATATTAGTATCATACACTATCCATCAATAAAATGCACATGTGTGCACAGAAACTATATTATTGCAATAACAGAAACATGGCTGAACGTAGGTAGATGGCACATGTTAGCGGAATATAAAATACCAAATTGATACATATACTTCACATTGTTACTCATGAGTAACAATAAGGTGGAGGAAGAGCTGTACACTCTCACAGAGAACTTGAAATGTCGTTCAAGGCAGGGAATAAGAAACCCGAGTCATACAGAGAAGAGATTTTGATAGAATTTAGCTGGAAATAAAGCCAGTATGGGAATAGAAGTTACATATATATGACACTGAACCAAGAACTGTGTTTATTGGATCAAATGTATAATGGGTGAAGGTGTTTGGGCATTAGTATGGTGTTGATGGTGACTATACCTCGGTGGTGGTGTTTTAAGATTCGCTACTTGGAACAAAAAGTTCCAAGTAGCACGGGTTATGGTGAGCCCGTAGTGGACTGTAACTATGTAAACTTTGTGATGAAATCCGAGGGTCGGGGTCTCTCCCCCTCTTTCTCGGTCTCTCTCCTTCTTTCTCGCTCTCTCTCCCTCTCTCTCCCTCTCTCTCCCTCTCTCTCTCTCGCTCTCTCTCTCTCGCTCTCTCTCTCTCTCTCGCTCTCTCTCTCTCTCTCTCTCTCTCTCGCGCTCTCTCTCTCTCTCTCTCTCTCTCTCTCTCTCTCTCTCTCTCTCTCTCTCTCTCTCTCTGTGTGTGTGTGTGTGTTTATATCCAATCACGTGGAGAAGAGAGGGAGGAAATAGTGAAAATATTTAATCCCTTTGATGTAAGATGAAAGTGATTGAGGATGGAAGCTGTAGCGCATGTCTGGCAGGGTCACCGCTTTCAAGTGTTCTCTCACACACACACACACACACACACACACACACACACACACACACACACACACACACACACACACACACACACACACACACACACACACAGGGGCCTGGTAGCCTGGTGGATATCGCGCAGGACTCGTAATTATGTGGCGCGGGTTTGATTCCCGCACGAGGCAGAAACAAATGGGCAAAGTTTTTCACCCTGAATGCCCCTTGTTACCTAGCAGTAAATAGGTACCTGGGAGTTATTCAGCTGTCACGGGCTGCTTCCTGGTGTGTGTGTGTGTGTGAGGTGTGGAAAAAAAGGTTAGCAAGTAGTTAGGAACAGTTGCCCTAACCAGCCTAAGTTGCCCTAACCAAGCCTACCCTATTCTGACCTAACGAAAATGAGGTGTGTGTGACGACACACACAAGTGAGAGACTTCACCTTGACGTCAAAATGTTGACGTCGCTACTGGTCTCCTACTGAAGGTAAGGAGATAGATTCAGACACCAATATGGGCAAGAATCCACGGAAGACAAATTCGAGACAGAAGAGTTGATAAAAATGCGTGAAAACCATAGATAAATTGCTTAAATTTGTCCCCGAAGGGCGAGTTTATCGAGCAGCGGCACTCATCCTGTGACTGGACACACCGCCATAGCAGCATGTACAACACTCCCCAATAGGAAGAAAACCCGCTGCAAAAAAGACCTGAAAGTTGTGGTGGTGTTCCATCTTCCTCTTTCCCCACAACACCGAGCCGGACCACTGAGACAAACAGCTCAATCCCCACAAGAATGATGAACTATGGATGAGTCCACGATGACTCCCCCTTCACCGCGACGAGCGCCCTACCTATGATGACTTGGACATGATGGTTCCTCACCCTCTTCCCTTCGGCTCCAGGCTCAACCAGGATTTCTCATTCCTCCGGGCAGGGGTGTGAAGCCTGCCAGTAGAGATGTCTTGTTACCATACTAAACAGAAATGTAATCTGAAATGTGGTGTACACAGGAACTGTAATCTGTTCTGCTTTCGGTAGGTCGCATGGCTATTAAACGGGTGCTGAAAAAACGGCCGTAAATTATTGAAATAACAGATGAACAGATGAATATAACGGAATAAGGAATGAGAACTAAACGGATGATTTCTGATGATAATGATGAGACACGAGCCAATGAGGAATCGGGAATGGCTATTACTACATATCCTCCGAAGTTTTGAGAAAGTAACTATCATATAGATATCCTACAACACTATGTGAATGTTGTTAGTGAAGAAGTCATTTAAAACTCCCTTCTAAACCATCAGAAGGCTTAAGAAAGACTACGACTAGTCTTAGTCGAAGTCTTTCTGTAAATACAAGTACTGTGGCAAGAAAAGCAATGCAGGCGATGAGTCACAATAACGTGGCTGAAGTATGTTGACCAGACCACACACTAGAAATTGAAGGGACGACGACGTTTCGGTCCGTCCTGGACCATTCACAATCGACTTGAGAGTGGTCCAGGACGGACCGAAACGTCGTCGTCCCTTCAATTTCTAGTGTGTGGTCTGGTCAACAAGAAAAGCAATGACTAAGATACTAATATTAAGGGATTTCCGTCTCCAGGAATTAGATTGGGTAACAAAAGGTCCCCTTGTAGTGGCAAGGTGTCGTGTATACACAGTTTGTATACAAACACTTCGTAAAGCAGCGCAGGTACATACATACGTAAAGCAACACAGGTACATACATACACACACACACACACACACACACACACACACTCACTCACTCTCACTCACTCACTCACTCACTCAAATCCGAATAACGTGATACAAGTAGGAAAATCATTGTGGGGTTATCCAGTACTGTCTCTCGATCCCACGATGCTCCTAAGATTGTCCCAGGACTTAACTCCATCTAAGAGTGAACACCGATGAATTCAACAGCGATTAACTCATCAGTGTTCGCGACACCGAGAAGTTAAAATGTTTATATAAAAAAAATACATGAAATTTGGCTTACGTGTATTGAATAGATTTTTAGGAGCGTTTTCAGTTTCTCGGCTTGTAAACATGCCCACGCGCGTGTGTGGGGGAGGGGGGGGGGGCCTCAGACTGCCTTGAGGACAATGTATACATGGCAACTGCAGGCGAACCGAGTGGCACCATTGCCATGGCAACCATACAACTAACGCCAACGCTTCTGGCACTAATATCCCATCACTAACACCTCTCCTCTCCCTCCCTCTCTCCCCCCCTCCCTCTCTCTCTCTCTCTCTCTCTCTCTCTCTCTCTCTCTCTCTCTCTCTCTCTCTCTCTCTCTCTCTCTCTCTCTCTCTCTCTCTCTCTCTCTCTCTCTCTCCCCCCTCTCCCTCTCTCTCTCTGTCTCTCTCTCTCTCTGTCTCTCTGTCTCTGTCTCTCTGTCTCTCTGTGTCTCCCTCTCTCTCTGTCTCTCTGTCTCTCTGTCTCTCTGTCTCTCTGTGTCTCTGTCTCTCTGTGTCTCTGTCTCTCTGTGTCTCTGTCTCTCTGTCTCTCTGTCTCTCTCTCTGTCTCTCTGTCTCTCTCTCTCTGTCTCTCTCTCTGTCTCTGTCTCTCTGTCTCTCTCTCTCTCTCTCTCTGTCTCTCTCTACAGCAGCAAGGTAAGAACTTTTATCTAACATCACCTCATCCTCGAAACTATTTATATAGTGAATTTCAGGAGCATCTTGCTGGGATGTGAGGATAAGGAGCTGGGATGTGAGGATAAGGAGCTGGGATGTGAGGATAAGGGGCTGGGATGTGAGGATAAGGAGCTGGGGTGCGAGGCCAAGGAGCTGGGATACGAGGCCAAGGAGCTGGGATACGAGGCCAAGGAGCTGGGATACGAGGCCAAGGAGCTGGGATACGAGGCCAAGGAGCTGGGATACGAGGCCAAGGAGCTGGGATACGAGGCCAAGGAGCTGGGATACGAGGCCAAGGAGCTGGGATACGAGGCCAAGGAGCTGGGATACGAGGCCAAGGAGCTGGGGTACGAGGCCAAGGAGCTGGGGTACGAGGCCAAGGAGCTGGGGTACGAGGCCAAGGGGCTGGGGTACGAGGCCAAGGAGCTGGGGTACGAGGCCAAGGGGCTGGGATACGAGGCCAAGGAGCTGGGATACGAGGCCAAGGAGCTGGGGTACGAGGCCAAGGAGCTGGGGTACGAGGCCAAGGAGCTGGGGTACGAGGCCAAGGAGCTGGGGTACGAGGCCAAGGAGCTGGGATATGAGGAATTTTGTCTTAGACACAATGGGTTGGAGAAACAGGCAAGAGAAGAGTCCATAGGAGTTAGTTCATGGCTTCTTGGTGGTGTTACTCTGACAGACAAAACCTTACAGATAAGACCATATGACCCTAAGAAACTGTACATAAAATTAAATATAAAAGTTAAATCTCCTGAAAAATCTTCTGATGTGAATGTACCAGATGTAACCAGTCCTTATGTCTCTTCCTTGAGGTGCCCAACCACTTGGGCTAGACGGTAGAGCGACGGTCTCTCTTCATGCAGGTCTGCGTTTAATCCCCCGACTGTTCACAAGTGGTTGGGCACCATTCCTTTCCCTCCGTCCTATCCCAAATTCTTATCCTGACCCCTTACAGGTCAACCTGTTCTCGCACTTGCTTAGTCAATATTGGCTTATTTAATAAGTGCATATGTGACATACTAATTGTCACATAAGCACTTATTAAATAAGCCAATATTGACAGAAAGCAAGTGCGAGAACCGGTTGTACAGGTGATATATATATATATATATATATATATATATATATATATATATATATATATATATATATATATATATATATATAGTCGTAATGGCTTGACGCGTTCTTGAGATAGTTCCCTTCTTATTTCTTAAGGTGAACAAGCAATTGACCTTGGCTCCTTAGGCGCTAATTGCCACTTCGACTTGAGTCGTTCTTGAAGACCCTCAGGTGGTCATGACCCTCCGTCCTAACGAGGCTGACCTGACCTTGTGCCCTTGGACTCCGTTGCTGATGTTGCAAAAAACTTGCTCATAACATCACACAACGCTTAGACTGGTCGGGACACCCCACAACGTCGCTTATTGCTGGTCAGAGTTCGATCACCGATGGTCCAAAGGGTTGGGAACTATATTTCCCCCTCCCCCCCAGCTCCTTGTTCTCATATCCCTTCCAAATACTATAAAGTTGTTTCCCAACTCTTAGTCTGTCTTGTATCCCTTCTGAGTGCTATATAGTCATACTGGCTATCTTGAGGTTATCTTGAGATGATTTCGGGGCTTTTTAGTGTCCCCGCGGCCCGGTCCTCGACCAGGCCTCCACCCCCAGGAAGCAGCCCGTGACAGCTGACTAACTCCCAGGTACCTATTTACTGCTAGGTAACAGGGGCATTCAGGGTGAAAGAAACTTTGCCCATTTGTTTCTGCCTCGTGCGGGAGAAACAAATGGGCAAAGTGGGCTTAGCTCTTTCTCCCCATAATTACCTTAGTTTGATATATTAATAATGGTAATATTAGTATTATAAGGCAGCCAATGAGAATATACTTGTCTCCTTGTGATAGGGTCTTTTAAGATGGCAGAGATCTTAGCTTGATAATCTGTGAATTATTTTTTTTGTAACAAAATACTCCCCTAGTGAGAGCCGGTCGGCCGAGCTGACAGCATGCTGGACTTGTGATCCTGTGGTCTTGGGTTCGATCCCAGGCGCCGGCGAGAAACAATGGGCAGAGTTTCTTTCACCCTATGCCCCTGTTACCTAGCAGCAAAATAGGTATCTGGGTGTTAGTCAGCTGTCATGGGCTGCTTCCTGGGGGTGGAGACCTGGTCGAGGACCGGGCCGCGGGGACACTAAAGCCCCGAAATTATCTCAAAGATAACCTCAAGATAGCTCACCACTATTGTATCTGGCTTAGTTGAACGTATTTTTTTTTTTGGGGGGGGGGTCAGTTATGTGCCTCTGTAACCATTTACTCTATTTTTCTCAAGATATGGGATCTGGTACCAATCGCAGAATAGGTATGGGGTCCATTACCACTGACATTATGGGTATGGGGTCCATTACCACTGACATTATGGGTATGGGGTCCATTACCACTCACATTATGAGGTATGGGGTCCATTACCACTGACATTATGGGGTATGGGGTCCACTACCACTAACAAGCCTAGGTATAGCGACCTAAATTAACTATATAAGGTGCATAATAAATGATATGAACTCAGATAATCAAAAGTTATTAAGGTCAGAGTTCAACGTATCCTTCAGTACTGAAATTAAATAGAATTTAAATATTTAATGCTAATAGAATTACAATTCATAATTGGTTAATCATACTTAAAATCATATTTTACATAATCACATATACCAGCCGACACCTGAATTTTTTAATG
>NC_059650.1:8018283-8048283 GCF_020424385.1 Procambarus clarkii | reverse complement strand
AGAATGAGTGAGGGGAGAGAATGAGTGAGGGGAGAGAATGAGTGAGGGGAGAGAATGAGTGAGGGGCGAGAATGAGTGAGGGGGAGAGAATGAGTGAGGGGGAGAGAATGAGTGAGGGGGAGAGAATGAGTGAGGGGCGAGAATGAGTGAGGGGCGAGAATGAGTGAGGGGCGAGAATGAGTGAGGGGGAGAGAATGAGTGAGGGGGAGAGAATGAGTGAGGGGGAGAGAATGAGTGAGGGGGAGAGAATGAGTGAGGGGGAGAGAATGAGTGAGGGGGAGAGAATGAGTGAGGGAGAGAGAGAGAGAGAGAGAGAATTTGGGATGGAAATAGTGGAAGAGATAAAGATCAGGTAGTTATGATAAATCATTAAGCTGGTATGACTGTATAGCAATTGGAAGTGATACGAGGACCAGGATCTGGGATAGGGCAAAGGGAAGGAATAGTGCCTAACCACTTGGACCATCGGGAATCGAACGCAGACCTGCAAGAAGCGGACGTCGATGGCAGGGAAAGATATTTATATATTAAAGCCATAGTCACCGCACTGGGTTACAAGCAAGAGAGCTAGAGTTCCGCTGTACGGATCAGTTTGGGCAAATTTTCTTTCCTCTAATTTGACTGTTCAAGTGACAGTAAAGAGGTACCTGGGAGTCAGGCAACTGTTGTGGGATGCATCATGAACAGCGTCAGTAGTTGGCCAAGTGGGACAGCATCCTGTCCTCGACTATGAAGATTGGGAAACCAATGATGCGAGTTATTAAATTTTTATTGAGGTTATACCAAAAAATTTGTAGAAACGTTTTCTTTTATACTGTAACTAAAGAAAATTTAATATTTATGGCTAACTATAATAATAACACTTCCTTATTATTGTGGTCGCCGTCGAATTCCTGTGTATTAATTCGTATTGACGGGGACAACAAGCCTGTATGTGTGGTGTATATATGTATATATATAATATATATATAATATTATGGCAAGAAGAAGTATGAAAATTTAAATCTCTACTCAATTCCAAGCTTTACAGGTAAAGTTTGCATTGATTTAGTGAATAACTTCTATGTGGTTTTCAGTCACGTTCATTGCAAGATGTTTTGAACAGCTTGCATAATTATTCTGCATTACTGAAAGCGTTTGTATAATTTCGGATCTTTCAGAAACAAGTCAATCTCTCTTAATGTTCCTGAAATTGAGTTTGTTTACATTTTGTACACGACAGCCTACGTGATTGGGCAATTTTTATATATAAAATTTGGCTTGTATAAGCCGACAGTTGTTTGGTGTTGGACTTAAGGCCTATCAACCTCTGGAGGGTTATTAAGACCACCACAATACCTTACTGACCAACCAGCAAGTTTGGTGTGGGACTTAAGGCCTATCAACCTCTGGAGGGTTATTAAGACCACCACAATACCTTACTGACCAACCAGCAAGTTTGGTGTTGGACTTAAGGCCTATCAACCTCTGGAGGGTTATTAACACCACCACAATACCTTACTGACCAACCACCAAGTATAACTAACTTCAGGGATAAAGTAATTGAGGAAATTACACGAACTGGCCTATTAGCCCATATAAAGAAACTATTATTAACAATTCACTCGTGTAATAGGAACCAGAACTGTCTGGAGTGATTAGAAAATAAGTCTGTTTTCATTTTATTAGAAAACAATGTCTGTGAGGTTAAAAATGCAGACCTTTAGCTTTAATTTGATGGTGTTTACAATAATATTCAAACTGCTCTTTTTCTACGTAATCCTCTCCCTTTTGAGGAACCAACAGAATGATTGGACACATGAATATACTCGTAAATAGTCGTTATATATATATATATATATATATATATATATATATATATATATATATATATATATATATATATATATATATATATATATATATATATATATATATATATATATATTATATATTATATATTATATATATATATATTACTTGGTTGTAAATGTTATGTAGGTGAAGAGGACTTAGTCTTCGACCGTAGACATCACTAATGTCTTGTTTAGTTTTGCGGTGTCTGGTCAAGAAGCTACAGCCAGCTTCAGATCCTGGGGCCAGTTTCACGAAGCAGTTACGAAAGCACTTACGAACCTGTGTATATTTTCTCAATCTTTGCCGGCTTTGTTTACAATTATTAAACAGTTAATGAGCCCCGAAGCACCAGGAGGCTGTTTATAACAATAACAGTTGATTGGCAAGTTTTCATGCTTGTAAACTGTTTAATAATTGTAACCAAAGGCGTCAAAGATTGAGGAAAGATGTACACGTTCGTAAGTGCTTGCGTAACTGCTTCGTGAATCTGGCCCCAGGTTCGTAAGTGCTTGCGTAACAGCTTCGTGAATCTGGCCCCAGGTTCGTAAGTACTTGCGTAACTGCTTCGTGAATCTGGGTCCTGGTTGTTCCAGAGGCTTTTGGTCTGTCTTGGTCTTCAACGTGTGAAACTCATGCTCAATTAGATTTAGGTCAGGTGATTGACCTGGCCAGTCAAGAATATTCTCCTTTTTTTTAGGCCCTGAAACAAATCAGAGGTTAAATGAACAAATTCACAAGGGCCGTGACGATGATTCGAACCTCGAATCAGAGGTTAATCAGTGTAACAGTTAGTGAATCAGTTAGTGAATCAGAGGTTGCTTCAGCACTTGAGTTTGCAACCCGTCCTAAGACCTAGTCTATTCCAGCAGTAGTCGAGATCAAAGACTCATTGTTAAATTTGTAACATTCAAAATAGGAATTCTCTCAAGTATAAATTAATATTGTTATATATTTGCTCACTGTGCATATTTAGGCATGGTTAGGTGTTTAGGTTCTGTTGGCGATTATTTGAATTACGTGGGTGAAGCATTTATAGCAACCCGTCCTCGACTCGTGTCCATTCCATCCAGCGGTCGACCCCACAGACGCATTCATAAATTTTAATATGCTGTTCATTCAAAACGGGAATTTTCTCAAGTATAAATTATTATAATAGCATATTGTGCATATATAGGCATAGGTTAGGTTAGGTGTTTAGGTTCTGTTGGCGATTATTTGTATTTGTAGTACGGGAGTGAAGCATTTATAGTGTTGTGGTTCGAACAAAAGTCGTCAGTGAAGCACTTGTTCCAGAACTGTTCGGACGTCATCAGTTGAGACAACCCGTTCTCATATACAAAGATCCAAGCTCTTTAATCCAGCCGCTAAACCCCATGTTTATGAATGAAAAGCGGTTTACACACGACTCTCAATTGATGACGTCCGAACACTTCCGGAACAAGTGCTTCGTTCACGTCCTCTGTTCGAACCACAATTCTATAAATGCTTCACCCACGAACTTATAAGTACAAATAATTACCAAGAGAACCTAAACATTTAACCTAACCTACGCCAAACTAGACATACACTATTTATGTATAAAAATATTAATTTATGAGAGCAAACCAATTTTTAATACACAGTACGTTAAAATTGATGAATGCGTCTGGGGAGGACGGCCGCTACTTTAAACAGCCTAGTGTGAGAACGGGTTGGTTTGGTGGGTGCATGGGATCATTGTTGGGTCTTTGGAGGACGGGCTGGAAAAAGATGTATAGTTTTGTAAATGCTTGCGTAACTGCTTCGTGAATCTGGCCCCTGGACATGAAGATCTTCGTCTCGTCTGTTCATAAAATTTTGTCCCAGAACCCAAAACGTTTAGTATGAACTTTGTAGCAAACTGTAACCTGGTCAGTCTGTTCTTTGGGGTTACCTTGTTGTTGTTTAAGATTCACTATCTGGAACAAAAAGTTCCAAGTAGCACGGGCTATGGTGAGCCCGTAACTTGCCTGCCACAGGAGCGGGGCAAGTAGCACGGGCTATGGTGAGCCCGTAGTCGACTTCGGGTTACCATTGGTTAGTGTCCAATGGAAATCTTTGACGCCTCCATGCCTACATCCTGAAAAGTGTTCATCTGTTCAATACGTTTAACTGAGAACAACATCCCAGTTTAAAGTATTCTTCGGTCGCCCTATACCTTAGTCTTCAGACCGGGGTTTGCTAACTTATATAAGTTATTACCGAGCTTATCACTACTTCTCTGCGATGAACCAAAAAAAGTCCACTACGGGCTCACCATAGCCCGTGCTACTTTGAACATTTTGTTCCAGATAGTGAATCTTAAACAACGAACCAAAGAATTGATTCTGACACTGATATATATGGGAGAATACATGATTTAATTTACAAATATGTAAATGCAATTTTCTTTGAACAAATCCACAAGGGCCGTGACGAGGATTCGAACCTGCGTCCGAGAACATCTCCCAGACGCTGCCTTAATCGACTGAGCTACGATTAAGGCAGTGTCTGGGATGCTCCCGGACGCAGGTTCGAACCCTCGTCACGGCCCTTGTGGATTTGTTCATTTGATGCATCACACTACTGTGATTTCTGTGTGTAACTTTCTATTATTCACTGCCACACACAGGACAAGGGTGATATATATGAAATGCAGATGGAAAAAAATTAATATGGCGAAGCATCAATTTTATGGTAAATTGTTTTGATATCTTCCTACTATCCTACTGCTGTTTGGATATCTTCCTACTATCCTACTGCTGTTTGGATATTTTCCTACTATCCTACTGCTGTTTGGATATCTTCCTACTATCCTACTGCTGTTTGGATATCTTCCTACTATCCTACTGCTGTTTGGATATCTTCCTACTATCCTACTGCTGTTTGGATATCTTCCTACTATCCTACTGCTGTTTGGATATTTTCCTACTATCCTACTGCTGTTTGGATATCTTCCTACTATCCTACTGCTGTTTGGATATCTTCCTACTATCCTACTGCTGTTTGGATATCTTCCTACTATCCTACTGCTGTTTGGATATCTTCCTACTATCCTACTGCTGTTTGGATATCTTCCTACTATCCTACTGCTGTTTTGATATCTTCCTACTATCCTACTGCTGTTTGGATATTTTCCTACTATCCTACTGCTGTTTGGATATCTTCCTACTATCCTACTGCTGTTTGGATATCTTCCTACTATCCTACTGCTGTTTGGATATCTTCCTACTATCCTACTGCTGTTTGGATATCTTCCTACTATCCTACTGCTGTTTGGATATCTTCCTACTATCCTACTGCTGTTTGGATATCTTCCTACTATCCTACTGCTGTTTGGATATCTTCCTACTATCCTACTGCTGTTTGGATATCTTCCTACTATCCTACTGCTGTTTGGATATCTTCCAATATACCGGGTTAAATGAAATAGTTATTTGATTGTTCAGTATACCAGGCCTAGATGCGATTTATAAATAGGCTACCAGTTGCCCCCTGTTCACCTATGCCTCCCCCCCCCTGCCTCCCCCCCCCCCTGCCTCCCCCCCCCCCTGCCTCCCCCCTGCCCCCCCCCTGCCTCCCCCCCCTAAGGGAGCCGGTCGGCCGAGCGGACAGCAAACTGGACTTGTGATCCTGTGGTCCCCGGGTTCGATCCCAGGCGCCGGCGAGAAACAATAGGCAGAGTTCCTTTCACCCTATGCCCCTGTTACCTAGCAGTAAAATAGGTACCTGGGTGTTAGTCAGCTGTCACGGGCTGCTTCCTGGGGGTGGAGGCCTGGTCGAGGACCGGGCCGCGGGGACACTTAAAAAAGCCCCGAAATCATCTCAAGATAACCTCAAGATAACCCCCCTTCACCTCTGCCCCATACCCCCCTCCCTCCTCTTCAGTGCCCAACAACTTCGTTACCACAGTTATTGTACGTAGTTATAACGTTTAAAACGCTGTGTTTACGTTGCGAATTTACCTTCTGACTGACACTTGGTATCAAGGCATAAAAGGGAGCTGTTAAGGTCACTTAATGTTGCAGAGTTGGGTAGGAGAAGGAGTAAGAGTTTTGTAGAGAAGGGTGCTTGCCTAACACCGCTTACCTCTCAGTGCGTACGACTTAGTGGGGTGTGGTAGATCGTACGACCCTAGTGTGGACACATTGTATGACTCTAGTAGGGGCGTGGTTAGGTTAGGTTCCTTTTAGTTAGGTTAAGTTCCTTTGGTTAGGTTATCTTGATGATTTCGGGGCTTTTTAGTGTCCCCGCGGCCCGGTCCTCGACCAGGCCTCCACCCCCAGGAAGCAGCCCGTGACAGCTGACTAACACCCAGGTACCTATTTTACTGCTAGGTAACAGGGGCATAGGGTGGAAGAAACTCGGCCCATTGTTTCTCGCCGGCGCCTGGGATCGAACCCAAGACCACAGGATCACAAGTCCCGCGTGCTGTCCGCTCGGCCGACCGGCTCCAGGTTAGGTAAGGTTAGGTTAGGTCGTTGTTAAAATCGGTTCAAAGACCGTCTTGTGTCCGATGGGACTTTTGGCCGATGGGACTTTTTGTCCAGGAAAGTGAGGTTTAGCTCATTGTGTCCAGCCTACTGGTCTTATTGTCCCCGTTCCGTTATTATTAAACGGTTATTATATTATAATTATTAATTATAATTAATTATAATATAATTATATATTAAAATATATTATAATTAATATTATAATTATTAAACCGACGTTCGAATTATTTGTCAACTTTGGCATTCAAGTTGTGGGAGGCAGTCCTCAACAACAACAGCTAAATGCTAGTTAACCTAACCCGACGTCAGGCTATGTTCAAGCCATCCCCCGTCCGACCCCCTAAAGACGTATTCATCAAATGAACAAATCCACAAGGGCCGTGACGAGGATTCGAACCTGCGTCCGGGAGCATCCCAGACACTGTCTTAATCGACTGAGCTACGACAGGGTCAAAAGACAAGTAGCTCAGTCGATTAAGGCGGCGTCTGGGATGCTCCCGGTCGCAGGTAGCCGGTCGGCCGAGCGGACAGCACGCTGGACTTGTGTGATCCTGTGGTCCTGGGTTCGATCCCAGGCACCGGCGAGAAACAATGGGCAGAGTTTATTTCACCCTATGCCCCCTGTTACCTAGCAGTAAAATAGGTACCTGGGTGTTAGTCAGCTGTCACGGGCTGCTTCCTGGGGGTGGAGGCCTGGTAGAGGACCGGGCCGCGGGGACACTAAAAAGCCCCGAAATCATCTCAAGATAACCTCAAGATAGGGTGAGAGGACCTAGAGAGAGGAGGAGAGAAGTAATTAGGGTGAGAGGAGGAAAATAGATGGCGTAAGTGAGAGGTTTTGAGAGGGAGAGGGTGGAGGGTGTGAGAGGGAGAGGGGACACAGGTGGAGTGAGAGGTGTCCGGTGAGAGAGGGGGGGGGGGTGGAGGAGGAGGGGGGGGTGTCCGAGGTCAAAGGTCAGGGGCAGCAATGCACCGCTGGTTGAACAGTCTCCCCCACCTGGCGCTGTGCCATAGTCCAGCTTGTCCACCATCAGGCGCTGCTGCTGCTGCTGCTGCTGCTCCGGCTGCTGCTGCTGTTCCTGTTGCTGTTGCTACTGCTCCTGCTGCTGCTCTTGCTGCTGCCCCTGCTGCTGCTGCCCCTGCTGCTGCTGCCCCTGCTGCTGCTGCCCCTGCTGCTGCTGCCCCTGCTGCTGTTGTTACTGCTGCTGCTGCTGCTTCTCCTGCTGCTTCCCCTGCTGATGCTGCTGTTGCTCCTGCTGCTGCTGTTGCTGCTGCTGCTGGTGATGACGTCATAATGGGTGTTTCTCCCTCTTTCGTTCATCCATATCCTTATTTTTCATCTATTCAATCACTACTGCTTCTTCCTCTCTGCTGCCTCTGCTTTTGATATCCTCTTTCCCGGGTTCTGCTGTCTGTGTTCTTGTTCTGCTCTTGTCCTGTTCTTTATAGGAAGTTATTCACGTTCTTGTGTTTTTCTTACCCTCCTTTCGTTCTACTTTTATTCCTTAAGTTATAGCTTAAATCAACGATAAATTCCCTTGTGCTGTTTCTTAAAGATGCTGGAGTTACGACCCTCCATCTCGCTAGATAAGTCGTATTTCTTACGGAATGGACCAATGCGTTACAATTGCAGCGTATTAGTAAACATTAAAGCGTCCTGATATTGATGTTCTCTCAGCATCGACCTCGATGGGATTGGTGGGTTGTTTGGGTTCGTGTCTGGTTCAAATTTAAGATTTTTGAGAATTTGTGTCAATGGTCGCTGGCTATTTCTATCCTTCGTGTCTAGCTAGGCAAAACAGTTGTGTTTGTTACGTTTCTGGATAGGCAAAACAGTTTAAATTTGTACGGGGTAGCAAGTAGAGAGAATGGGCTGGTTTAGCAGTTTACTGGAGGGTTGAGTTATCCTGTTCCTGTTTTTGACAGGATTGATACGCGTTTTGAGCACGGGCGTATTTTGTTTTACACACAGGAGGGTACAGGAGCAGACGACTGCTGACTCCTGTTAGCTGGCTGAGAGCTTTCCCTTCCCATAGCTCATGGTAAGCCTTACCCTACTAGTTTTACACACAGGAGGGTACAGGAGCAGACGACTGCTGACTCCTGTTAGCTGGCTGAGAGCTTTCCCTTCCCATAGCTCATGGTAAGCCTTACCCTACTAGTTTTACACACAGGAGGGTACAGGAGCAGACGACTGCTGACTCCTGTTAGCAGGCTGAGAGCTTTCCCTTCCCATAGCTCATGGTAAGCCTTACCCTACTAGTTTTACACACAGGAGGGTACAGGAGCAGACGACTGCTGACTCCTGTTAGCAGGCTGAGAGCTTTCCCTTCCCATAGCTCATGGTAAGCCTTACCCTACTAGTTTTACACACAGGTGGGTACAGGAGCAGACGACTGCTGACTCCTGTTAGCAGGCTGAGAGCTTTCCCTTCCCATAGCTCATGGTAAGCCTTACCCTACTAGTTTTACACACAGGAGGGTACAGGAGCAGACGACTGCTGACTCCTGTTAGCTGGCTGAGAGCTTTCCCTTCCCATAGCTCATGGTAAGCCTTACCCTACTAGTTTTACACACAGGTGGGTACAGGAGCAGACGACTGCTGACTCCTGTTAGCTGGCTGAGAGCTTTCCCTTCCCATAGATCATGGTAAGCCTTACCCTACTAGTTTTACACACAGGAGGGTACAGGAGCAGACGACTGCTGACTCCTGTTAGCTGGCTGAGAGCTTTCCCTTCCCATAGCTCAAGGTAAGCCTTACCCTACTAGTTTTACACACAGGAGGGTACAGGAGCAGACGACTGCTGACTCCTGTTAGCTGGCTGAGAGCTTTCCCTTCCCATAGCTCAAGGTAAGCCTTACCCTACTAGTTTTACACACAGGAGGGTACAGGAGCAGACGACTGCTGACTCCTGTTAGCTGGCTGAGAGCTTTCCCTTCCCATAGCTCATGGTAAGCCTTACCCTACTAGTTTTACACACAGGAGGGTACAGGAGCAGACGACTGCTGACTCCTGTTAGCTGGCTGAGAGCCTTCCCTTCCCATAGCTCATGGTAAGCCTTACCCTACTAGTTTTACACACAGGTGGGTACAGGAGCAGACGACTGCTGACTCCTGTTAGCTGGCTGAGAGCTTTCCCTTCCCATAGCTCATGGTAAGCCTTACCCTACTAGTTTTACACACAGGAGGGTACAGGAGCAGACGACTGCTGACTCCTGTTAGCTGGCTGAGAGCTTTCCCTTCCCATAGCTCATGGTAAGCCTTACCCTACTAGTTTTACACACAGGAGGGTACAGGAGCAGACGACTGCTGACTCCTGTTAGCTGGCTGAGAGCTTTCCCTTCCCATAGCTCATGGTAAGCCTTACCCTACTAGTTTTACACACAGGTGGGTACAGGAGCAGACGACCAGGCAATCCTCAATGACTAGATCTCGAACCTAGACCAAATCGTTATATTACGTGTCTGGCTTAAACGTGATAGTCTTACTCGTAACAGTAACTCGAACGTGGATAATCAATCATCATTTAAGTTCTTCACATTGATTTTATTCCCGGTTGAAGGTTCTAACACGGATGATTGCCTCGTGATGATCAATTCAGTTCAGAGTCTGTCTTGTGTTCAGAGTCTTGAACCCCAATTCAGGGGTTCAGAGTCTGAGGTCATGATACATGTCTCTGGTAACTATTATACCCCCCCGTGTACGTGAAAAATATGGGGGCCCATTATCAAGAACAGGATGGGGTATGGGTTCCTCTACCACTCACAAGATGGGGGTTTTAAACCCACTATATCTCACACGATGGGGGTTTTAAACCCACTATATCTCACAAGATGGGGGTTTTAAACCCACTATATCTCACAAGATGGGGGTTTTAAACCCACTATATCTCACAAGATGGGGGTTTTAAACCCACTATATCTCACAAGATGGGGGGTTTTAAACCCACTATATCTCACAAGATGGGGGTTTTAAACCCACTATATCTCACAAGATGGGGGGTTTTAAACCCACTATATCTCACAAGATGGGGGGTTTTAAACCCACTATATCTCACAAGATGGGGGGTTTTAAACCCACTATATCTCACAAGATGGGGGTTTTAAACCCACTATATCTCACACGATGGGGGTTTTAAACCCACTATATCTCACACGATGGGGGTTTTTAAACCCACTATATCTCACAAGATGGGGGGTTTTAAACCCACTATATAAACCCACTATATCTCACACGATGGGGGTTTTAAACCCACTATATCTCACAAGATGGGGGGTTTTAAACCCACTATATCTCACACGATGGGGGTTTTAAACCCACTATATCTCACACGATGGGGGTTTTAAACCCACTATATCTCACACGATGGGGGTTTTAAACCCACTATATCTCACACGATGGGTATCGGGTACAATAATATATAAACAAGAAACGTCAATTTTAATGTCGGTATATTTTTCTTTCTGGAATGTGCTACACTTCGCCTCAATAGCGAGAGTCCGATGGAACACCGCGAGTGTGTGTGTGAAGGGCAAGTTTGTGTGGTGTAACTCGTGACCTCATCCGCTCGTGACCCGCTGACCCGGTCATGTCAGCCGCGGGTGAGCTGACGGTAACAGAAAAGCGGCCCGGATTAGCGTCATCAGCTGCTTGATGAGGCATGAGGTGTGAGGGGGGGAGAGAGAGGGGGGGGATGTAGGAACGCGAAGTAGGAGTCAAGTTGCCGCCCCGGCGAGGACGCGGGTCGCTGCACATGTGGGATACCCACTCACAAAAGGAGCGAAACGAACCACGTTGGGAAAAAGTCCGGTTGAGGGTGGGTCAACCCAGCCTTGTCCCCGAGGCTGACGGTAGAGGATTGTCTAATAGGACATGGACGTGGCCTGATCTCCATCCACCTCGGGTGACATCCGTGGGATCCCACGACCGCTCGGATGACGAGTGGATGCAACCACCCGTCGCTGCTAAATACCAGCAAGCCCTCAAGGCCCGCGTATGTCCCTCCGCGCCCTCTTGCGTGGTACACAGGCACCTACCTCACTTTCACCTGCCGGCGCCGGACCTCCTGGCGCCAATGTCATGACACTACCCACCTTAGTAACGCCACTTTTTCCTCCCTCCCCCCCCCCCCCCCTCCCCCAATCCCCCGGTGCCACGGCTCCTGGCTCCTGCAGGTTAAATCATACCCACCTACCCCCACCCTCCACCAATCCCCCGGTGCCACGGCTCCTGGCTCCTGCAGGTTAAATCATACCCACCTACCCCCACCCTCCACAGGAGATAAGCAACACGAAGGTCCAAAGCAATGTTGCCGCTTCGGGCAATGTGCTTCGCCATTGTCCGCGCCAGTAAACATCTGCCCGAATTAATCTAGCCGAAGAACTTTCACAAAGTCGCACAAACATGTGTGTCTCAAATTGAACAAAGGTGCTATCAACCCTTACACTTAAGAGGTAGAGACAGGTTGACGTGTGTGCGATACCAACTCTTGATAACATTGAGACCGCTACTTTCCTATTGACTATTTATCTTGGAACATTATAATATGTGTGTGTACTCGCCTAGTTGTACTCACCTAGTTGTGTTTGCGGGGGGTTGAGCTCTGGTTCTTTGGTCCCGCCTCTCAACCGTCAATCAACTGGTGTACAGGTTCCTGAGCCTATTGGGCTCTATCATATCTACAATTGAAGCTGTGTATGGAGTCAGCCTCCACCACATCACTGCCTAATGCATTCCACCTGTTAACTACTACTGTGTGTGTGTGTGTGTGTGTGTAAATAATAGAGAGTGAGAGTGTGTGTTATCTCTGGTGCAGTTGTGGGGACCCATAGCCTTGGAGAAGGGATTAAAGGGCATTCAGGGGGGAAAACTTCTCGTTCGACTCTAAATACGTATCAGACTTTCCTTCTACCATAACTCTAATTAGTAATGTATAAGATCACACAGTTACACAAATGAATGGTTACAGCATGTGAACATTAATAGGAAATACAACGAAGTGTGTTTCCAAGAAGCTGTAAATTTCTCAGAAGTCGTCCGATACAAGGCAGGAACCGAGGAGTCAGCTGGCATTGCCCCTCTGGATCACCACACTTGAGGCGCTGAAATAAGAAACTCGCCACAATAGGGTGTCTTTCCATGAGCCTGGATATATGCAATGTATATATATATATTATATATGCAAATATATATATTTTATATATATATATATATATATATATATATATAATATATATATATATATTATAATATATATATTATAATATATAATATATATATATATATATAATATATATATATATATATATATATATATATATATATATATATATATATATATATATATAATATATATATATATATATATATATATATATATATATATATTATATATATATATATATATATATATATATATATATATATATATATATATATATATATATATATATATAAATATATATTATAATATATATATATATATATATATATATATATATATATATATATATATAATATATATATATATATGTATATGTATATATATATATATATATATATATATATATATATATATATATATATAAATATATATTATAATATATATATATATATATATATATATATATATATATAAAATATATATTATAATATATATATATATATATATATATATAAAATATATATTATAATATATATATATATATATATATATATATATATATATATATATATATATATAATAATATGCAGGAACAACGATGAAAAAGGAAAATAGTTTAATATTTTCTTTGTTAGAAGCCTCATCAGAAATAATAATAATTTCTAGGAAACATAATAGTCATGATAGTACTATAGTACTTCAACTATTTACTAAGAAAATAGACAAAATTAATATTCAACTAAGAAAATAGTTCCGGAACGAAAATGCTTCAACTATTTTCCTACTTCACTGTGTCTTGTTCTTACATATGTAGATGTGTATATATCTGTTATTGAACCTGATTAACGTGAGGTTCAATAACCTCAAGATTGCAGGTTCAAGATTGTCATGTTAGATCAGTGATTTCAACACGAATCTCTCAACTTCATTTTGTGTTTTTCACTTCTGAAGGAGATTGAAAAATTCCCTCTGAGGTTTATTTTATAATTTTTATTTGGCCTGAAACGTATCGCTAAAGCACTCTTCAGCATCTTCGGAGGCAGAGAGAAAATGGATACTTACTACTAGGTTTTACATCATACACCCCAAGTATAATGTTGTGTAGTGAGAGGTGGACGTAGTCTTGGTCTAGACTAGAGGATGGTAAGGTGTACCCAAGTGTAACTGGCTGGTGGTGGATGGTTAACTGTTTAGTATTTAGTGCTTCGGCTATATCAAACACAGAATAACTCGATTCTGCAAATAAAACACACACACACACACACACACACACACACACACACACACACACACACACACACACACACGGGTGGTACGCGAACAAGGGGACACAGGTGGAAACTGAGTAACCCAAATGAGCCACAGGGACGTTAGAAAGAACTTTTTCAGTGTCAGAGTAGTTAACAAATGGAATCCATTAGGCAGTGATGTGGTGGAGGCTGACTCCATACACAGTTTCAAGTGTAGATATGATAGAGCCCAATAGGCTCAGGAACCTATACACCTGTTGATTGACAGTTGAGAGGCGGGACCAAAGAGCCAAAGCTCAACCCCCGCAAGCATAACTAGATGAGTACACACACACACACACACACACACACACACACACACACACACACACACACACACACAGTATCACCGTGGATACTAAAAGAAGCAGCACAGGCCCTCAGCGTGCCTCTGGCAATGATCTTTAATGAGTCACTTATGTCAGGAGAATTGCCCAGTTGCTGGAAGAAGGCAAATGTCGTGCCGATCTTCAAGAAAGGAGATAGGGAGGAGGCACTTAACTACAGACCTGTATCACTGACAAGCATCCCCTGTAAAATACTGGAAAGAATAATTAGGCTACGACTGGTTGCACACCTGGAGAACATTAGGTTTGTGAACAAACATCAACATGGGTTCTGGACAGGGAAATCGTGCCTAACAAACCTTCTGGAATTCTATGATAAAATAACGAGGATAAGACAGGACAGAGATGGTTGGGCAGACTGCATATTTCTGGACTGCCAAAAAGCCTTTGATACAGTACCGCACATGAGACTGCTGTTCAAGCTCGAGAGGCAGTCGGGGGTGGGGGGAAAGGTCCTAGAATGGATAAGGAACTACCTAACAGGAAGGAGCCAAAGAGTTACGGTAAGGGGCGAGAAGTCGGACTGGCGAACAGTAACAAGTGGAGTACCACAAGGATCGGTGCTGGGACCAATTCTATTTCTTGTATATGTTAACGACATGTTTACAGGCGTAGAGTCCTACATGTCGATGTTTGCGGATGATGCAAAGTTGATGAGAAGAGTTGTGACAGATGAGGATTGCAGGATCCTCCAAGAGGACCTGAACAGATTGCAGAGATGGTCAGAGAAATGGCTACTAGAATTCAACACGAGCAAATGTAAAGTTATGGAAATGGGACTAGGAGATAGGAGACCAAAGGGACAGTACACAATGAAGGGGAACAGCCTACCTGTAACGACGCGTGAAAGAGACCTGGGGGTGGACGTAACACCTAATCTATCTCCTGAGGCACATATTAATAGGATAACGACAGCAGCGTACTCTACACTGGCAAAAGTTAGAACATCATTCAGAAACCTAAGTAAGGAGGCATTTAGGGCGCTTTACACTGCCTACGTAAGGCCAGTCTTAGAGTATGCCGCCTCATCATGGAGTCCCCATCTGAAGAAGCATATAATGAAACTGGAAAAGGTTCAGAGGTTTGCAACGAGACTCGTCCCAGAGCTACGAGGGATGGGGTATGAAGAGCGCCTGAGGGAACTGTGCCTTACGACACTAGAAAGAAGAAGGGAGAGAGGAGACATGATAGGAACGTATAAGATACTCAGAGGAATTGACAGAGTGGACATAGACGAAATGTTCACACGGAATAGTAACAGAACGAAAGGACATGGATGGAAGCTTGAAACTCAGATGAGTCACAGAGATGTTAGGAAGTTTTCTTTTAGCGTGAGAGTAGTGGGGAAATGGAATGCACTTCAGGAACAGGTTGTGGAAGCAAATACTATTCATAATTTTAAAACCAGGTATGATAGGGAAATGGGACAGGAGTCATTGCTGTAAACAACCGATGCTCGAAAGGCGGGATCCAAGAGTCAATGCTCGATCCTGCAAGCACATATAGGTGAGTACAACTAGGTGAGTACACACACGCACACACACACACCACACACACACACCTGATCATGAGTAATTAGCAGTAGCACCAGGTCGACTGGTATTCCGCGCCTGGTGACCACGGGCCAACGCCCAGTCCTCCCTGACAACGTCGGCAAACTCGTCCAGTGCCCTAGCCACCATCACCTGCGAGCAGGCAGTCCGCCGCTTACAATGTATTTTCTTTATTTTTAGTGTGTAGAAAATGAGACACCTTGTAACTCCTTTTTAGCAGGCTTCGAAGTGCCTTTTTAGCAGGCTTCGAAGTGCCTTTTTAGCAGGCTTCGAAGTGCCTTTTTAGCAGGCTTCGAAGTGCCTTTTTAGCAGGCTTCGAAGTGCCTTTTTAGCAGGCTTCGAAGTGCCTTTTTAGCAGGCTTCGAAGTGCCTTTTTAGCAGGCTTCGAAGTGCCTTTTTAGCAGGCTTCGAAGTGCCTTTTTAGCAGGCTTCGAAGTGCCTTTTTAGCAGGCTTCGAAGTGCCTTTTTAGCAGGCTTCGAAGTGCCTTTTTAGCAGGCTTCGAAGTGCCTTTTTAGCAGGCTTCGAAGTGCCTTTTTAGCAGGCTTCGAAGTGCCTTTTTAGCAGGCTTCGAAGTCCTCCTCACTTAGTTAATCTTCAGCTCTAGTTTGTTAGCTTCTTCATTTAATCCTGTGAATAACGTCCTGCCACACACACACACACACACACACACACACACACACACACACACACACACACACACAGGTGTGTGAGGAACTCAACAAGAGGTTCCAGGAGGTCTTCACAATAGAACAGGGTGAGGTCACTGTGCTAGGAGAAAGGGAGGTAAACCAGGCGGCCTTGGAGAAGTTCGAAATTACGAGAGAGGAGGTCAAGAGACACCTGCTGGATCTGGATGTTAGAAAGGCGGTTGGTCCAGATGGGATCTCACCATGGGTACTGAAAGAGTGTGCAGAGGCACTTTGCTTGCCACTCTCCATAGTGTATAGTAAATCACTAGAGACGGGAGACCTACCAGAAATATGGAAGACGGCGAATGTGGTCCCAATATACAAAAAGGGCGACAGACAAGAGGCACTGAACTACAGGCCAGTGTCCTTGACTTGTATACCATGCAAGGTGATGGAGAAGATCGTGAGAAAAAACCTGGTAACACATCTGGAGAGAAGGGACTTCGTGACAAATCGCCAACATGGATTCAGGGAGGGTAAATCTTGCCTTACAGGCTTGATAGAATTCTACGATCAGGTGACACAGATTAAGCAAGAAAGAGAGGGCTGGGCGGACTGCATTTTCTTGGATTGTCGGAAAGCCTTTGACACAGTACCGCATAAGAGGCTGGTACATAAGCTGGAGAGACAGGCAGGTGTAGCTGGTAAGGTGCTCCAGTGGATAAGGGAGTATCTAAGCAATAGGAAGCAGAGAGTTACGGTGAGGGGTGAGACCTCCGATTGGCGTGAAGTCACCAGTGGAGTCCCACAGGGCTCTGTACTCGGTCCTATCTTGTTTCTGATATATGTAAATGATCTCCCGGAGGGTATCGATTCATTTCTCTCAATGTTTGCGGACGATGCTAAAATTATGAGAAGGATTAAAACAGAAGAGGACTGTTTGAGGCTTCAAGAAGACCTAGACAAGCTGAAGGAATGGTCGAACAAATGGTTGTTAGAGTTTAACCCAACCAAATGTAATGTAATGAAGATAGGTGTAGGGAGCAGGAGGCCAGATACAAGGTATCATCTGGGAGAGGAAATTCTTCAGGAGTCAGAGAAGGAAAAAGACTTGGGGGTTGATATCACGCCAGACCTGTCTCCTGCAGCACATATCAAGCGGATAACATCAGCGGCATATGCCAGGCTGGCCAACATACGAACGGCATTCAGAAACTTGTGTAAAGAATCATTCAGAACTTTGTATACCACATATGTCAGGCCAATCCTGGAGTATGCAGCCCCAGCATGGAGTCCATATCTAGTCAAGGATAAGACTAAACTGGAAAAGGTTCAAAGGTTTGCCACCAGACTAGTACCCGAGCTGAGAGGTATGAGCTACGAGGAGAGACTACGGGAATTAAACCTCACTTCGCTGGAAGACAGAAGAGTTAGGGGGGACATGATCACCACATTCAAGATTCTGAAGGGGATTGATAGGGTAGATAAAGACAGTCTATTTAACACAAGGGGAACACGCACAAGGGGACACAGGTGGAAACTGAGTGCCCAAATGAGCCACAGAGATATTAGAAAGAACTTTTTTAGTGTCAGAGTGGTTGACAAATGGAATGCATTAGGGGGTGATGTGGTGGAGGCTGACTCCATACACAGTTTCAAGTGTAGATATGACAGAGCCCGATAGGCTCAGGAATCTGTACACCTGTTGATTGACGGTTGAGAGGCGGGACCAAAGAGCCAGAGCTCAACCCCCGCAAACACAACTAGGTGAGTACAACTAGGTGAGTACACACACACAGCTTCTCCCGCTTAGATGGGCCAACAAACGTCTCTGGAAAAGGCACACGTCTAGCGTGACAAAGATTTTTGTCTTAATTGACAAAATTAAGTTGTTCGTTTACACACAGAGATCACAATAACGTGATGCATCAAATGAACAAATCCACAAGAGCCGTGACGAGGATTCGAACCTGCGTCTGGGAGCATCCCAGACACTGCCTTAATCGACAGAGCTACGACAGGGTTAAAAGGTTTGAACTCTGTCGTTTTAACCCTGTCGTAGCTCAGTCGATTAAGGCAGTGTCTGGGATGCTCCTGGACGCAGGTTCGAATCCTCGTCACGGCCCTTGTGGATTTGTTCATTTAAGTTGTGTTCGTTCACAGCCGACCACCTCAGCCTATGGAACCATTGTTCTCCGAACGAGAACAGTGAACAGTCTCCATCAACAGGCGATGATTGATTGATGAAGATTAAGCCACCCAAAAGGTGGCACGGGCATGAATAGCCCGTAAGTGGTGGCCATTTTGAGCCATTACCAGTATCAAGAGATGATACTGGAGATCTGTGGAGGTGCGACTGCACCCTGCGTGACGGGAGATGTCTCTCCAATCAATAGGCAACAACGTCTCTCTTAAATAATATCATGCTGGATAAGACTACAGATTAGTCTGTAGTCTTATAAGGATAAGATTATCTTATGGATTTATTCACCTTAACCGAACTTCGAATTATAACTAATGGGATAAAAATGTTGCCACGAAACCTCCCCACAACACAAGCTAACGACACAAACACCCACAAGAGCCCATCATGACGAGTCAACCACCAATCAACGTTGCCGGAATGTAATTAGAGGTCCTAGTTACAACTTTCTTTTCCAAAGGAGTCAGCTGGCGGGTTCATACGACCACCCTGGGAACACAAACCGTATGTCTCTATTTTCCGCTTGTTACAACTTGTAATAAAGTTGTTACATCTTGGCTTAACGTGTTTATGACGTATTAGAACGTTGTTACAACTTGCTATATTGGTTGTTATAACTGGTTAGGAGGTGTTAAAACTTGTTCGAACGTTGTACCAACGTCGTAATTTCGTCGTGTGTTTGGCGGGGATTCTACTCAACCTGAAACATGTCACGGTGTAGTGGGCTAAGGCGTGTGTCTGGGAGTACCCAGAGCGCAGGTTCGAATCCTTCTCCTCCTCCTGAAGGCTCTTAGTGATTTGATCATTGATACATCACGTTAATGAGGTTTCTTTAGGCAAGAGTACGCGTTCACCGTGTTCAGTGAAGTTCAACATTGCTACTTCACTTGCTTAGAGTTATTCAAAAAAATGTATTGTAACACAATCATTCACGTCTTCCCTCACTCCCCCCCCCCCCAATTCCACACCCCCAACTCCACACCTCCAACTCCACCCCCTCTAACTCCACCCCACATGGAGGGGATACAGAGGAATAAAAAAGACTCGAGTTTGAACATTATCTAAATATATTTCTGAACAAAACTTCCTTTTATCTGATGTTCTTATATAATAAGACTCTTATATAAGTCTTATATAAGTCGAGTCTTATATAATAAGACTCTTATATAAGTCTTATATAAGTCGAGTCTTATATAATAAGACTCGGTGTGCAGTGTTGCAACTGAGGAAAGTTGCAATAGTTTTTATAGTTAGAAAGTTTTTATTCTTTAATTTCTTACAAGCAATACAGAGGCTTAACATGTATGACAAGTAGAATTGTGAGCAACTTTTATTTCATAAAACTTACAAAACAACTTGGACTGGGTGGTATAGTGACGGCCTCGTGATGTAAGGCCTATCAGCCTCCTGGAGGGCTTTTTAAGACCACCACAATACCTTACTGACCAACCAGCAAGTTTGGTGTTGGGCTTAAGGCCTGTCAACCTCTGGAGGGTTATTAAGACCACCACAATACCTTACTGACCAAGTTTGGTGTTGGGCTTAAGGCTTATCAACCTCTGGAGAGTTATTAACACCACAACAATAGCTTACTGACCAAGTTTGGTGTTGGACTTAAGGCCTATCAACCTCTGGAGGGTTATTAAGACCACAATACCTTACTGACCAACCACCAAGTTTGGTGTTGGACTTAAGGCCTATCAACCTCTGGAGGGTTATTAAGACCACCACAATACCTTACTGACCAATCACCAAGTTTGGTGTTGGACTTAAGGCCTATCAACCTCTGGAGGGTTATTAAGACCACCACAATACCTTACTGACTAACCAGCAAGTTTGGTGTTGGACTTAAGGCCTATCAGCCTTCTGGAGGATTATTAAGACCACCACAATACCTTACTGACCAATCACCAAGTTTGGTGTTGGACTTAAGGCCTATCAACCTCTGGAGGGTTATTAAGACCACAATACCTTACTGACCAACCACCAAGTATACTTTAGCCCTGAACACAACTCAAACCACAGTATATTCCTCGTATATACACCAAAATCCGGGGGTATACTTTTCGGTATATCCACATGTCACGAAATTATTAACCAATGAGTAATTATCTTGACAATTTGCAAGGAAATGTATTTAGCTCATTGTAGATATCTCTTGATATTGCTGGTTTACAATGTGATGCATTTTTATCTTTGGTCCATTAAAGCTTTGATGATATTTGTAGTTATCAGTTAGGGTTCGAAGCTCTCCAATTGTACAAATCCACAAGGGCCGTGACGAGGATTCGAACCTACGTCCGAGATCTCCAATTGTGGTGTTTTGACTTTTAGGCCTAAGAACCGCGGGGGGGGGGGGGTTGATTGGTTAATCAGGTTAAAAATATAGGTTAAAAATAGGTTAAAAATATAGGTTAAAAATTGACAGGTTAAAAATATAGGTTAAAAATATAGGTTAAAAATATAGGTTAAAAATTGACAGGTTAAAAATTGACAGGTTAAAAATATAGTAATATAGACAGTTCAAACCCGGGTGACAGGTGTTTAAGACAGATTTACAGGTGATAATTGTATGATTATGGATGCTGATTGATAAGTGACAAATGATGTGATGGATGACTGACAGAGGCGCCCCCCCACTCAGCTCGCTGTTAATATTGATAAATCACACAGTAGTTGAAGCAGCAAAAACTAACTGGTTCGTGTTAATAACGTAGTAACTGACAGTTAAGCAATAATTGTTAGCAGTATATCATAAACATCTAACGACAGGGAGTTGAATGCTCTTCAGAGCCGGTTCCGGCACTTTTTTTGCTATCGGGGCGATTATGTTCCTTCTAATTACATCCGGGAACCCCTTAACGGGAGAATCTGATCGGCATTATGATCTGACTCGCTTGTGCCGACTCGGGGTATCCGATTACATACAGGTTTATTGGGGAAATGATCACGAATTAGACTTTAAACAGGAAGATTCTGAATTCGCAGGATTTCAGAATTCTGTTTGTCGTTGAACGCGCGAGAAGTACAGCTTTCACTGCATAAATTGTTGAGTTTACAAGCGTTTGGTCCTGTTTTTGTCTTGTTTGATTTACCACCGTTTAAGCCAAATAATTTAGTCTTGTAAGATTTGTATAAGAGTAATTTTTAATTTTCTTTGGCGTACAGCTCTTGTAAAAGGAATCCGTCGGTCAGTGCATTATTATTTCGTGCTGTGGTAGAAGGAAGGAATTATCAGGGGGGAAAGCGCCAAGCCAATACGACTATGTAGCCTTGGGAAGGGGTCAGGATAAGGATTTGGGATGGGACGGGTTGAAAGAATGGTCCCCCTACCACTTGGTTGGTCGGGGATTGAACGCCGACCTGCATAAAGCGAGACCGTCGCTCTACCGTCCAGCCCAAGAGGACACGTTGTAATAATCACCAAGTTCAGAAAAGCTCCATCAAAGGGAATGCTGCCCAACCACTTTGGGACGGTCGGGGAATTGAACGCCGACCTGCATGAAGCGAGACCGTCGCTCTACCGTCCAGCCCAAGTGTTAGGTGCTGTGGTAGAACAATACATTGTACCAAGCTGTAAAAGGTCAATACATTCTACCAAGTTTTTTGGTAGATAAGTAACTAGTCTGGATCTTTTGAACCTTCTCCAACTTAGTCATGTGCTTAACTACGTATGGACTATAAGTTGGGGACGCACATTCCAAGATTGGTCTGACGTATGTGGTATACAAGTTCTGAAATACATAATACAAATTTCTAAAGACAGTTCCGCGGTTAGCCAGCCTCGCATATGCCACTGACGGTATAGGTTAAGTAATAATTGTAATTAAGAAGCACTAAGATGCTTATCTTAACATACTAAGAAGGTTAGGTGAGGTCGGTGTTTTCTATGAAGCTTTTCGTGAGTTTCAGGAGACAGGAGTGGTAAAGTAGTCTACAGCCAGAATGCTTTTGGTACAAATGAAGTTAGTCTAATGGGAGTATTTTGCCATCAATTTCACGGTTATTGAGCCCATATGAGGGAATCCTTATGAGAAAATAAAGCAGCTTTTGAAGTGCATCAACTGAGACCAACATCAGTGGCAGGTCTGAGGTGCAGACGAGGAGTCACAATAACGTGGCTAAAGTTGACCAGGGGCCAGATTCACGAAAGGACTTACGCAAGCACTTACGAACGTTTACATCTTTCCTCAATCTTTGACGGCTTTGGTTACATTTATTAAACAGTTTACAAGCATGAAAACGTCCCAATTAACTGTTATTGTTATAAACAGCCTCCTGGTGCTTCGGAGCTCATTAACTGTTTAATAATTGTAAACAAAGCCGCCAAAGATTGAGAAAAGATGTACAGGTTCGTAAGTGCTTTCGTGAATCTGGCCCCAGACCACACACTAGAAGGTGAAGGGACGACGACGTTTCGGTCCGTCCTGGACCAAACGTCGTCGTCCCTTCACCTTTTAGTGTGTGGTCTGGTCAACATCAATCACAGAGGTACTGTGTCAAAGGCTTTCTGGCAATCCTAAAATATGCGTCAGCCCAGCCCTTCTCTTCCTGACCTGATTTTTGTTGCCTGGTCATAGAATTCAATCAATCTTGTGAGGCATGAGCTGTGATGGGCCTGTGGATAGTGAAATAGCCATTCTAGGTTTAAAATAAGAAAAATCAAGATAAAGAAGACACGAGATAAAGAAGATTAATAAACTAAAGACTTGACTCAAGAAATGAGAAAGGAGGTTATCTTGAGATGATTTCGGGGGCTTTAGTGTCCCCGCGGCCCGGTCCTCGACCAGGCCTCCACCCCCAGGAAGCAGCCCGTAGCAGCTGACTATCTTCTTCTTCTTGAGATGATTTCGGGGCTTTTTAGTGTCCCCGCGGCCCGGTCTTCGACCAGGCCTCCACCCCCAGGAAGCAGCCCGTAGCAGCTGACTATCTTCTTCTTCTTGAGATGATTTCGGGGCTTTTTAGTGTCCCCGCGGCCCGGTCCTCGACCAGGCCTCCACCCGCAGGAAGCAGCCCGTGACAGCTGACTAACACCCAGGTACCTATTTTACTGCTAGGTAACAGGGGCATAGCATGAAAGAAACTCTGCCCATTGTTTCTCGCCGACGCCCGAGATCGAACCCGGGACCACAGGATCACAAGTCCAGCGTGCTGCCCGCTCGGCCGACCGGCTCCTGGAGTTACGAACGAGCTCAACAAATCCGCTAAAATGGCAAGGAGACAGATTAAGAAATTCGTGAATTGGCACCACAGTAGAAAATGCGTTTGCCTAAACAGGGAGCCGGTCGACCGAGTGGACAGCACGCTGGACTTGTGATCCTGTGGTCCTGGGTTCGATCCCAGGCGCCGGCGAGAAACAATGGGCAGAGTTTCTTTCACCCTATGCCCCTGTTACCTAGCAGTAAAATAGGTACCTGGGTGTTAGTCAGCTGTCACGGGTTGCTTTCTGGGGGTGGAGGCCTGGTCGAGGACCGGGCCGCGGGGACACTAAAAAAAAAAGCCCCGAAATCATCTCAAGATAACCTCAAGATAAACACAAATAAAGAAGCAGGTATTTGGGGGAAAGGGCGCCTGACAGCTGGGTGGACAGCGCTGCAGATTCGTAGTCCTGAGGTTCCGGGTTCGATCCCCGGTGGAGACAAATGGGCAAAATGTTCCTTCCACCCTGATGCCCCTGTTACCTAGCAGTAAATAGGTACCTGGGAGTTAGACAGCTGCTACGGGCTGCTTCCTGGGGGGGTGTAACAAAAAGGAGGCCTGGTCGAGGACCGGGCCGCAGGGACGCTAAGCCCCGAAATCATCTCAAGATAACCTCCAAGATAAGGTGAAGAGTTTAACACTCTTGTATTCGGTCGGGTTACCTACGTCATCAAGTCTATATAATTTAAATAATTTATATAATTTAAATATAATTTTTTTAAATAATTTAAATAAGTCACTCACAAACAGGAAATGTGATTAATAACGTCTCGGTCCGTCCTGCGCCCTTATCAGGGCGTCTGGAGCCTTATCAGGGCGTCTGGAGCCTTATCAGGGCGTCTGGAGCCTTATCAGGGCGTCTGGAGCCTTATCAGGGCGTCTGGAGCCTTATCAGGGCGTCTGGAGCCTTATCAGGGCGTCTGGAGCCTTATCAGGGCGTCTGGAGCCTTATCAGGGCGTCTGGAGCCTTATCAGGGCGTCTGGAGCCTTATCAGGGCGTCTGGAGCCTTATCAGGGCGTCTGGAGCCTTATCAGGGCGTCTGGAGCCTTATCAGGGCGTCTGGAGCCTTATCAGGGCGTCTGGAGCCTTATCAGGGCGTCTGGAGCCTTATCAGGGCGTCTGGACCCTTATCAGGACCTCTGGACCCTTATCAGGACCTCTGGCCCCTTATCAGCAAGATATAATGCAGACTGTGAGAGTTTCTGAAGATCCTCACAGGAGAGGCAGAAGCCAAGAATGCAGACGAGGAGAAAATTACATATTGTGTGTAAACTGAAGTGTCGTAGACGCAACGAACGCCTCCCAGCGACCAATTTTTGTTTTAATTTTGACCATGATCCGTTTTGTCTTAGTTTATCCTTACAAAATGTGTGCTTTCATCTGCCTTAATATTTTCTGACCTGATTTTCCCTGCTTATCTGTTCTTACCAAGATTATATATATATATATATATATATATATATATATATATATATATATATATATATATATATATATATATATATATATAATATATATATATATATATATATATATATATATATATATATATATATATAATATGAATACACAACATATGCATTATATAGATATTAAAAAAGACCAAATTTTGTCTTAAAAAAAAGAGCTTTGAATGATCGTGATATTTGATAATTGGGAAAAAAAAAGTGTAAAGCTTTCTCTAAACAAAGACCTGGCGACTAAACAAGCCCAATGACTTCACACTGAGGAATGCTGTTATGTAACGAGTCAAACGGGCGGGGCTTGTGGAACTAAGAGGGGGGGGGGAGAGAGGGAGAGGGAGGAGGAATGTGGGAAAGAACAGGAGGGCATTTGTGGGAGGGGGCGGCAACAGAAGTGTTGTAACCCATGGAGAAAGGAAACCTAGTGTGTCATAGGTTCGAGTCTCCTAGAACCCCAGGTTAATGGGGGAGAGTGGAACATGGAGGAGAAAGAGAAGACACATGAGGGAGAGAAAGGAAGGGAAAGAGAGGCAAATAACGATCGAAAAAGGGATGGAGGGAGAAAGTGGGAGAGAGATAGTGGGAGAGAGATTGTCAAAAAAACAGGAAATGAAGTTCTTGAATTTTGAGTTAATGCTAAGTCCTCTCAACATGGAGGACTGGTTTATGAAGACCACTACAACACTATACAGACCACACCAACACGAATTATACTTGTTCGTATTGTTTTCCTCTGTTCTGCCAAGGAACAGAGGAAATGGGGTGATGGGACAGAAATGTGGGAGAGGGAAAAGGAGATGAAGCATTGAGGAACTGTGTAGAGTGAGAAGGGAAAGAAAAGACTGGTATTATGGGAAAGGAAGATTAGAGGAAAGATGGATCGATAAAAGGGGAAAGAAAGCAGGGAGGGAGAGAGGGGTAATTAAAGCAATAGAGGACAGGTGAAGCTAGTCAATCAGGTGGCATGCAAGGATACGAAAGGCGTAGACTACGGGCTCACCATAGCCCGTGCTACATGGACATTCTGAGTAGATAAATCTAAAACCACCACCACCAGTAGACTTAAGTTGTAGGTGTATAAAACTGGGAAAATGCATGATAGTGTATTAAGTTGCCACTTATTATACCAGGGGCGTAGATGGGAAAGAGGGAGGGAATTGGGGGGTGGGGGACAATCATAGGTTAGATATGGAAGAGAAACCAGTGTTGCTGGCACGGGTTGGAATCCCTTAGTTATTTATATTACTTCTAAGCTGCATCAGTTATGAACCCATCCCTGCCCTTGTGTGGCAGTGCACAGTAGAAAGTTGTTTTCACATATACATTAAAACATTGATTGTAACCATGAAATATACATGTACTTCCGCCTACAGTTTAGACCTATTGTGTATGACCCTCTGTCCTGCGTGACGGTGAATACCAGCATTATCCTCACTTTAATAAGACTATCAAAATCCTCAGATCTTCTTGAGGTTATCTTGAGATGATTTCGGGGCTTTAGTGTCCCCGCGGCCCGGTCCTCGACCAGGCCTCCACCCCCCAGGAAGCAGCCCGTGACAGCTGACTAACACCCAGGTACCTATTTTACTGCTAGGTAACAGGGCCATAGGGTGAAAGAAACTCTGCCCATTGTTTCTCGCCGGCGCCAGGAATCGAACCCAGGACCACAGGATCACAAGTCCAGCGTGCTGTCCGCTCGGCCGACCGGCTCCTTTGCCCCAGATTAGGCAAAATTGTAATTAATTTTGTCAATAAAGATAATAATAATAAGACAGCTGCGAGCACACAGATTGTGTGTTGGGGGGGCGGGAATAAACAGGCTTTTGATTATTTGTTATGAAGTCTCAGAGTGATGTATAACCTTCCTGGGGAGCGACACTTAATCTTGTCAAGGGACAGTGTCTTAGGACTTTGTTTGTGTGGTTAATTCCACTATATGGCCGCCTAATCGCTGCCGCTGTTACTAAAAGGGGGTTGCAGGTGGTCAGGTGTGGATGCTGGAGACCTCGATCTACATGCCTGAGGCATGATTATCTCCCGCACATGGCAACATATGTGGGGGGGGGTGTGTCATGTGTGGATGCTGGAGTACCTCAATCTACATGCCTGAGGCATGATTATCTCCCGTACATGGCAACATATGTGGGGGGCGGGGGTGGTAGTTATCGCTAACGTCTCTGCTATACTCAAGACACACTGGTGAGAATCGTCACTCAGTGCTGGACACAACAGTTTGGAGTATCATCAGGCTCTCTGATTCCGCCTCCGTCACACCGGTTTCAGGCGCTTGCAGGTAGATCAAACAGGGGTTAACCGCTTGGGCACATCAGGTGTGAGAAGCTTATTTACACAAATCAAATGGTACGTACTTGTATCTTCCACGCCAAGCACATGACTCCTCTTCCCCACACTTCCTTCCAGTGGCCACAGGAAGCAGCAGCTTCCACTGACTTCAGTGCAATGTCATTCGGTTAGCGAGAACAGAAACCTCATTTTAAGCAAAAAAATACATATGCTGCCTTGATCCTAAGGGGCCTGACAGCTCAGTGGGCAGCGCCTCGGATTCGTAGTCCTGAGGTTCCGGGTTCGATTCCCGGTGGAGGCGGAAATAAATGGGCAGTTTCTTTCACCATGATGCCCCCTGTTACCTAGCTGTAAATAGGTACCTGGGAGTTAGACAGCTGCTATGGGCTGCTTCCTGGGGGTGGGGGGTGGGGGAGGGGGGGGGGGGGGAGTGTAACAAAAAGGAGGCCTGGTCGAGGACCGGGCCTCGGGGACACTAAAGCCCCGAAATCATCTCAAGATAACCTCAAGAAGATACCCCCTTACAAGGGCTAGAGGTACGTATCAATGTACTGTAGATAATTCTGCCCGTGGTACTTGATGCAAGAGGCACTCTAAGACGGCTTGGCTCCATCTTGGCCAGGCTAAACAACACTATCGAGTCATTGCATTAATCAACGAACGTTCGGAAGATGGGGTTAGGAACCTAGTCGAACCCTGCAAGTGCATTTAGGTGAGTACATCTGGGGTGAGTGCATCTAGGGGGTGAGTGCATCTAGGGGGTGAGTGCATCTAGGGGGGGAGTGCATCTAGGGGGTGAGTGGATCTGGGGGGTGAGTGGATCTGGGGGGTGAGTGGATCTGGGGGGTGAGTGGATCTGGGGGGTGAGTGGATCTGGGGGGTGAGTGGATCTGGGGGGTGAGTGGATCTGGGGGGTGAGTGGATCTGGGGGGTGAGTGGATCTGGGGGGTGAGTGGATCTGGGGGGTGAGTGGATCTGGGGGGTGAGTGGAGTGGATCTGGGGGGTGAGTGGATCTGGGGGGTGAGTGGATCTGGGGGGTGAGTGGATCTGGGGGGTGAGTGGATCTGGGGGGTGAGTGGATCTGGGGGGTGAGTGGATCTGGGGGGCGAGTGGATCTGGGGGGGCGAGTGGATCTGGGGGGGCGAGGGGATCTGGGGGGGCGAGTGGATCTGGGGGGGCGAGTGGATCTGGGGGGGCGAGTGCATCTGGGGGGGCGAGTGGATCTGGGGGGCGAGTGCATCTGGGGGGCGAGTGCATCTGGGGGGGCGAGTGCATCTAGGGGTGAGCACATCTCTTATAACTGCCACACTGAGAATAATTCCTTTCTGGTCATAGAGCTTGCTTGGCTGTTAGCCTTAACGAACCTCTATATAAATACACCAATTTCACTGACCTATCCCCCCTCCCCTCCGAATTGGCTCGTTACCAGAGGTCACAAGCTGTCCGTGGAGGTGGGAAGATCCGGCCATTTCAACAATGTACAGAGGTCAGGTAGTGACCTTTAGTGCTCAGCCAGCTGGCTTAGAGCCATTGTACCCGTTCTCGCAAATTTAATAAGTCAATATTGACTTATTAAATATATGCATAGGTGACATACTTAACATAATAGATATCCTTAAAAAGATTCATAGAAAACACCGACCTTACCTAAACTTGTTAGTATCTAAAGATAAGCATCTTATTGCTTCGTAATTACAATTATTACCCAACCCGTTCTCGCACTTTCTTACAGTCAATATTGACTTATTTAATACGTGCATATGTGACATACTAAACATACTAGTTTACCTTGAAAAGCTTCATAGAAAACACCGACCTTACCTAACCTACTTAGTATGTTAAGATAAGCATTGGAATGTTCATTTGTGTTGAACTAAATAAATGTGGACTTGCTTGTGTAGTAACTGCTTATTATATTCCATATACAGTAAAGTATTACTGTAAAGTATTTTATGTTTAGTGGAGTCAGAAGTTAAACTTAACATACTTATAACACTTTGACTTCCACGTTCGAGCTTTTGAGCTGTAGTTAAATTTGTTGGGTGATTAATGTTAAAGTGAAATGATTAGTAAATTTTATTTTCTTGGGGGTTAATCCATTTGGCTGTCAATTAGTCAATTTAGCCTGGCTTTGTCTTCTCTAATGCTTTATTTTCCGTCTAAAACTGCCCAGTTTCCTCCTGAAACTGGCCCAGGTTTCCTCCTAAAACTGCCCAGTTTTCCTCCTGAAACTGCCCAGTTTTCCTCCTGAAACTGGCCCAGTTTTCCTCCTGAAACTGGCCCAGGTTTCCTCCTGAAACTGGCCCAGGTTTCCTCCTGAAACTGGCCCAGGTTTCCTCCTAAAACTGGCCCAGGTTTCCTCCTAAAACTGGCCCAGGTTTCCTCCTAAAACTGGCCCAGGTTTCCTCCTGAAACTGCCCCAGGTTTCCTCCTGAAACTGGCCCAGGTTTCCTCCTGAAACTGGCCCAGGTTTCCTCCTGAAACTGGCCCAGCTATTAATAACAACATACGAGGCGCACCAG